>CM033023.1:34234337-34468412 GCA_019207045.1 Branchiostoma floridae x Branchiostoma belcheri
TTGCTTGTTTGTTTGTCTCCTATAACCGGTAGATCACCTTTAGGCATCACATGACAGTATGTACCACCTGTGCAAGACCGGACTGTAATGTTCCGAACAGTTGGTTCTGGCACAGCGCTGGGGTCTGCGAGGGATTCACAGCCCTAACCACATGGTCACCTTTATCTTAGTACCTCCAACAAGAAGCCATGTTCTATGGCGTTGCCTGGATAAGTACTTCCACAATAATTTGTGATGCTTTTTGATAGAAAAATTATGGCTTTGTGACAAAACCAATCGTAACGCACTGGATTGCCCCAAGTTGGCGAAGTGACGCAAACCGGCGCAACCTTTCGCCTGAAATTGGGAGGTCTTTGATACATGTAAACGTTATGTTTTTAAAAAATCGCAGTTCGCAAAATAGTGCAATTGTTATATTTCATAATATCGTACATGTGCAGCTCTCTCCCGCCGGGGTAATCGGCCACACCCGGTAGGACTTTCACGCGGTGGGACTTTTGGGCAAAAGTCCCACCGCGTGAAAATCTTACCGGGTGTGAACGATTACCCTGGCGGCTGAGAGCTTCACTTGCCCCGTAGAGAGCTAGCCTACACTTACTACGGTAGGCCGTGCCACAAGGAGACTGGATTCCAGGTTACGGTAAGATTTGTTCCCTTTTTGGCTAAGAACACTATTTTTTCCCTATTTTCTCCATGCCCTACCAACTGTATGAGGCTTCCAACGGCTGTATGATCACATTTTCTTCTTAATTTTCAAAGACATTAGACAAGACTACTGTTGAAAGACAGAGAAAGTCGTGCAACGTATTCGTTTGCGAAGAGGTTAACTCATTGATTTTCAAAATACGGTCCTGTGGGTAAAGTATCTACCCATTGATTTTTGTATGTAGAGTATGGTATAAGGAGACAGTAGCATGGCTAAGTAGCTACAAGTAGTGTGTAATGTGTAATGTGTCTGCCCTGTTGCAGGTTGGTAAGAACCCCATCACGATGAAGGGGGCGTTGCAGCTGCTGGATGCGGTCAGGGTCAACAGCAGGACCGCACTGGAGTTACTGGACCTCACGGTAAACACATTCTACCTGGCAAACACCGCAGTTAAACAGCTCAGTTGTATAAAGGGCACATGGATGAACAAGCATTGTACCAGGTTATCTTTACTAGAAATTTCTCTGTTTTCCTTTACAATTTTGGAGCAGTTTTAGACCTTTGGGTTATGAGGAACAAGTAGTGTCTAGCCAAAATTTGCTCTGTTTACGAGTTTTAGTTAGTGCAAAGAGACATTGACTTGTTTGGTTTAGGCTTCATTGTACAACAGGGTCGGTGATTTGTGCTATTTTTATGTATACACGTCATTTTGCGCCGCCCTTTTAGTCTTTCCATCAAACCATGATACACGTGTAGGTGGTTTCAAGGCGTTCTCATAAAAACACAATGCGCACTACAAAGATTATTATTTTTATTGTGAGGCATGGCTAAAAAAAATATTTTTTTAGGTCGCAGATTCAACTGTTTCGAACGCCTTTATAATATTTTAGACTTGGTACTGAACTCATGTTCTGGACTGTCTCGAAAATTTGAATGCAAGTTCCTCTTCTTTCTATCGACATGTAGAAAAAGTATTTGTTGCATGCGCCGCGCCTTGTGTTTTTGTGTGAGCCAGACTTGAACCACTCGTACTCATTTCGATCTTCCACGACAAAATTTCGTATCGGTATAAACGACTCATAGAAACGGTATTTCACCCGTAGGATGTGTTGCTGAGTCCTGAGTTTATGCAGCTTCTTGGAGAGGTACAGGACAAACATGCGGAATTTCGGATCCTGCATGGCGGGGTGGCCGGGGAAATCGCACAGAAGATCAAACGAGCAAACCCCATGCTAGTCCTCCGGGACGCCCTTCGCCAAACTCACTCCAGGCTCATCGACTTCTTCAAGAGTTTCGACAAGGAGGGAGACTTACTGGTCACAGTGGAAGAGTTCAAGGCTGGCCTACATGTACGAGGGGTGATCAATAAGTTCTCGGCCTCACCCAGAAATAATAAGCACTACTCAGATTTTAAAGCACAACTTCATAGTATGAAGCCTTTTATCAATATCCTCCAAATTTCAAATCATTGCAGTCATACTTCCCAGGCATTCGTTTTTTGAAAAGTAGAAGGTATGTGGCGAGAAAAACAAGGGTGAATTGTGATCAGACATGTGTGGGCCGAGTTCCCCATGCCGTAAATTATTTGTCATTAACACTGAAAGACATCGTCAAAATGTTTGATAATGATTCTCTTCCTATTTGAGTATTTCAAGCAGGAAGAAGTGGGTGTCTGACTTCCAGCAGCGCAAGTTGACGCGCACGCCTCAGGTCGCAAGTGTCCATGTTTTTCCCTTCTCCCTTACCTAACGTTATTGGGTGTCGCCTGCAAAGTAATGATCACAATAATCTAAATGTTGGTACACATCTAGATAAGACTTTATACTTAACACGTACGCTTCGAAATCTGAGCTGTGCTTATCATTTCTGGGTAAGGCCGAAAACTTTTCGATCACCCCTCGCATGTCGACTGTACACCTGTCTTAAAAAAGGGAGGGTTTACCACTTGTGAGATTTATTATATTAAGACAATGATCTAATAAATTCTTTATTGCATATTCCTGCCCAACATGGGCAAAATGCATTGAGCTAGATGACTTAAGTATACGTGAAACATGTTACATCTTATATCATCTAAAATCTTTTTTTTTTAAACTTGTGTAAACTTATTTACAAAGCTTTTCCAGTACGTTATACTTATTAGTCGACATAATGTAGTTGAACATTTCGTCCTTAGTCAGTGCCCAGATTTCAAGTTTCCAATATGGCGGGCATACACACTGGCGAGTCTTATTTAGCACAAGCTTTCCCTTTGGACAACACAAATTTTCTCTGATTGGCTGACAGCCGGTTTGTGGCCACGCCCCGGAAATGGAAAATCCTGCTGATAAATGCACACACATCACCAGTGAGTGAGTGAGTGAGTGAGTTTGTGAGTGAAAAGCAGAGGCGAATTTAAGGGCTTCTATGATGCGGATTCCGCTCTGCGTAGAAGAACACATTCTCTAAGCAGAGGTTGAGCTGCGGAGATAGTAACGTTAGTAGTCGTCAGTGTTGTTTTTTTACGGTAAAAATCCAGACTACGACTGACGTTATAACCCCCGCGAATGTGCTTGGAGAATAGAAGATTACATATATAACGGTACTAGTTGGGCTATGGAAGTTTGCTTTCTTATTTCAACGCATTTCCTTTCCAGAAAGAAGGTATTCATCTGGACCCCATACAGATGTGGGACCTGTTCCGAGCACTTGACAGGGATGAAGACGGCATGGTGAATTATGGGTAGGTGACGTCAGGAACGCCATTTTATTTGCGTCTTGCTCATAAAGCTGATAAATGTAATTTTTTTGGTTGCTAATCTTATCATTATAATGCATACCTTTCAGTTTGCTAACATTGTAGTGCGCATTCCTTTTATTATTTGATTGCATGTCCCTTTTCTTTCTATCGCCATGTAGAAAGCTGTTAGAGACCGCAGAGGAAGGGGAGGGGGGTAGCGAAGGGGATGCAGAGGATGCTGCTGTGTAGGCAATATTTCAGTTTGGAGACTACAGCTAGTCTTTTAACGTTATGAATTAAAATGAATTCTTTACCGATAATCCTGCTGCCTTCGAGATTCTTGTGTGATGCTTTCTTTATTTAATTTTTCAATCCTCTGTGTGCATGGTGTATCATAACATCTATACAGCTTTATGTAAGATATCATGAAACATGTCGATTATGCAGAGAGTACAATTTCCTGCGGCGAAGGAAGGTCACAACCTCACATACATACACACACACACACACACACACACACACACACACACACACACACACACACAGAGAGAGAGAGAGAGACAACACACACATACAATGTGGCACTGCATTCAAGTTTTGTAACTTATATTAACAGTGCTACATACACGGTACATACATTCAAGGTAAATGTAGTCTTTTACCTCCCTGACCGAAGTCAGGTACCCATTTTTACACCTGGGTGAAATGAGGAAGGTCTGTTAAGTGCCTTTCTCAAAGGCACAGCGTCGGGGGCACGGAGACGATCGAACTCAGAACCTATAGATTCCGAGCCGAACGCTCTAACGTTACCAGTTACGCCATGCCCGACGCCACCGCGTTGTGGTTGGTTCTCAGTGATTGGAAATTACAAATACGCTTTCCATCTGGTTACAAATTACATGTTCACACATTTCCAATATTCCAACTCTTCATAACCCCTCTCTATCCCGAAGCGACCTCTTGCGAGCTGAAAGAGAGATGCTGCTAGAGAAGTGGTCGGACGAGTATCAAGAAAAACTTAAGGTGGAAAAGGAGACTAGGATCCAAGATGCGCTGTTGAGAGAACTAGCAAGTTAAGAACAGAAATGTACACATCTGAAATGTTCTATATTGTGACACATAGAACTATAATGTCTTTAAAAACTATGTGAATTTGCTTTTTCATAGATCCGTAGAAAGAAGTGAAGGAATATATCATATTTCTCATTACCAATACGGTTTTGTGTTCCGTGCTGATTGTCTATGTGTCTGTGTGTGTAATGCGTGAATTAGCGGAGGGTACCAGTGTATCGGCACACAGCCGTTTTTTTTCTTCTTATTGGACTTGTCCTGAAAAACCGAACCTGAAGAAAATTCGATGGACCGGAAGTTGGAACTATTGGAAAATGAAGAGATTGTATGATCAGGCATTCAAACGTTTCTAGGCTTACCGGTCGAAGAAAATGACAAGAGCGAAGTAGAGCAGAGTCTATAGTCACTTCTACCAAGTTTTACAGTCAATCGTACAGAGCTAGGCAGTTAGCCTTGCAGCATTTCAAAACACCAGTAGGAGCCGAATACTCCACAAACAGATTTCTTTGTAGCTATATGGACCATTCTTCTGAGTATCGTCCATTTTAAGTTTTCACAGACAATCAGGTCCAGGTTCAGGTACGTCCGAACCTGATCCTCTAGACCCGGTGAACCGGACTTGGACCTGAATTTTCTTGACCAGTACCCATCCCTAGTGTGAACAGGTGGTACTTTTCTTTCAGACGTTGGAAGAGAGTAACTTTTAAAACAAATAGTTGACGGATTGTCATGATTTTGTCATGTAGATACCTTGAGCTACGAGAGATAAAATTAATTGCTCATACTGATTCATGGTGCTTATCAATGCTCAAATCAGGATCTCATGTCATCTTGCATGACTAATGTGGAAATTATATATAATATCAAATATCAAGTGCATGTTTTACACCGTGAATCATACTTAAAGTATTTCATGCATCTCGTTTTGGCCAAACGTTTTCCATCAATAGGAAGATTATTAAGTTACACAGATATAAAAGACAGCTGTGGATCAAATCGACCGTACTTTTCGTCTTTGTGTTTTTTCTGTCCCTTGTGTTTTCATAACGATAAAGCTAACTGTGTGGGGCAAACACTCATAGTAACAAGCCCCGGCCTCTTTCTCCTAGTGATGTTTTCTTAACCCGCGCCAAATGCGGTATGGCTTTTCTTTCTTACACACAACTGTTTGCGTTTCTGGACGCCGAACTCATGGTTGTCAAGCGAGCGATCGGTACTTCATGGTCATACGGAATTACTTACTGGGGAATTAAAAGCTGCCAAGGCAGACCCATGTAATACCCCTGTCACATTACGCGACAATCGATTGGACGACGATTCTGCGGCAATCGCCCGAGCTTCGCTTATGATAATAACTTTATTGCACAACAATTGTACAAGATACAAAGTATGGCGTATATGTGTCAGGGACGGTTTTCGGGTGAGAAATACGCGCAACCCTCTGTTGATCAAAAATATGGCCGACCTTCCATCGATACGCCCGAAGATCGTGGATAATGTGACAGGGGTATCATGATGACTCATCGTCGATAAAGTCAAAGTCAAGTTTACTAGTTGTGTGGATATCATTTTGCTTGAGATTTTAACGCACAAGGCTCAAGCGCAGTTTTCTGATAAAGTCGAGCTGAGCGTGGGATGGCACTGCTCAGTCTCACCTCAAGCCTGGTAAACTAGATTTAGATTGCACGAGAAGTACACATGATACTACTTCAAACTAGTCTAACCTATAACGTTTACGGGTTTTCATGATTGAGCAATAAAGGTCTTACAAGGTAGTGCTACTAGTAATAAATCTGAGTCAGGAAAGTTACAAATTTATGTACAGTATATTTTATCTTCCTATTCTTTTCGATTTGCAGACAAAGGGCAAAGAAAATACATAATACTTCAGGTATCACATAAAACATGAAAGTGTGGAAGGCTGATCAACTCATAGAATATGAAGTTGAACGTGACACAACATTAAACAATTGTAACTTTGGTGGATAACTAAGCGTCGTGAGGTGATAATAAAGGTGAGGTGATAATCTCCACCTACTCTCCAAGCAGAGGTTGAGTCGCGCTCCTCTTACAAGAACTTACAAGAGGACTTTTCCGATTACTACACTATATCTACGCGACTCAACCTCTGCTTGGAGAGTAATCTCCACCCACAGTGTGTCTGGAACCAGCCTCGAGTCGTATCTCAGTTCGTGAGGACCTCATCTCTGTGTTTTTTAGCTCGGCCACACAACATTTTGTTTCATTTTTCTTAGATATTGTGACCTTTAAATCAAAAGTAGTGATCATAAATCAATTGGAAACAAATGATCTACCGCGTACCCCAATTGACATATATCTACTTCACCTGTCACCCGAACTAACAATTGTTCCCCAACGTTTAAATTATTCATAAAGCGTATTACTCAAACTCTAGCCATGCGGCTCTATAGCTATCTTAAGATCATCTGCGCCTTCACTAGTACACATCCTTTTGGTGTGGCGTCATTTTAACATTCAAAGATTTTCAGCATGTCCACGTGGAGTACGAAATGCACGCTTAAATGTCTGGGAGTCACAAATCCCTGATGTTCGCTCACATGCGACAGAATTTCGCCCAATTTCGCATCAAGGAACGTTGGTACATCGACTGCGCTTCGTGCGCAGGGGAAAGGTAAAACTCACGTCCCGGTCCCTCAATTTCTTTCTTCGTCCCCAGTACAGCCAAGGAAGACCTCCCCGTTTCGTAATAGAACTGTCTTTTTCGTCCTACTCCTCGGTCCCTCTTCTTATAATCAGAGCCGCCCTTTGCAGTCGGTCCATCTCTGTATCTGGACAGGAACAGCCCAGGCCCGGTCTCGTTCCCTTCTACCCACAGGCTGCGGAGCTCTCCGCTCCGGGCTATCTTGGGTCGCCTGACGATGCTGTTGGATCGGGTGATACCCGGGAACTGGACGTAGTTGTCACCCGAGCTGGCGTGAGTTAGATATCTCTGACAGATGTGATGCTGTACCATGAAGTGAGAGGACAGTGGGGGGAGGGCGAGTCTGGGGAGGATGTTGGCGCGGCGTACTCTCATACCCTCTCGGTTATCGTCAGAAACTCTGTCGCTTTCTACGACATCTACAAGCCATCGTTCACCTCTGTCCCTCACCTTCTTCGCCTTGTGCATTGGGTTCTCAAAGTCCAAGTTCGATTCCCACTTCGTCTCCTTCGTCGTCGCCGGCGTGTTCGGCGGGGCCCCGGGAAGCCTCTTCTGGGAGCAGCGAACAAGTTTCAATCCTTCACCGGGAAGGTGTGACACTTCCTTCGCCTCTTCTTCACGAACTTCTGGCTTCCTTCCAAGCACGATTGTTAGTTTCTTAAGATTGGTCATTTTTGCTGTCACCCCAACGGTCATAACAGGTGTGGATCAAACAGCAAACAATACTTGCGTAACTCCGACGCATAAAACTTCAGTCAACATGCTGCACGTCACTTCTTTTAAAAAATGACTTCCCCGCCATGACTTCCATATGAAATATGTTATCTTCTTGTCAGACTCTGGACAGATACGCTACAAACAGGCGCTACTACCAAAGCTTGTGATTAGTCTACCCGAGGTCTCGGGGGTTGAAAATCAGACAAAGTAGAAAGAAAAGATTGATACGCATCAAATAATCGCTTCCGTTGCCGGCCAACGCAACGCATTGAATACAGCACCAGAAATAGAACAGATCTGAACCATACCCTGTAGTATTGTTGGTGATGTTTTCGTTGTTGCAATGCCTGTGGTCTGGCTGTTTTTTGTGGAGGTTTTCAAAACAGGGTAGTGTTTACAATAGGATGTTCCCCAAAAGAGCGCAAACAGAGCGCGCTAGATCTAAAGGAAGGAAATGCGCTTTCACCCTATGTTTGACAATATATGTGTAGTGCAGACATAATGTCAGTCAACAGGTGGCGTTCGCGTATTTAAAAAAACAACAACCTGCAACACCTAGACGACCAAGGTCTCCCGACCACTCCCAACCAACCTTTTGTTTGAAATACGCGGGTGAAATCAGCAATTTCCGCGTTATGCTTATACATAGAACTAAGACTTACTTTATTTTGCGGAAATTTGGTTGTTTCCAAGAATCCATTAGATTATTAGATTACTCACGAGCAAGTAACCTGACCTTGGTGCTGAACACTACTTCAAATTCACTCACACGTACACACTGTGACAGGGGTATAAGGATAGTTCATCATGTATCTTTTTAAAAGCAGTCAAATTACATCCAAATCTTTCAAAATAGGACATATCGTTTGAAAAGCAGTCAAATTATTCATATATGTTTTGAAAAAGGGATATATTTTTGTTGAATTTTCACAACACTTTCAGTGTCACTGACGAAGGATAGTGGATTCTATCCGAAACGTCTGACCGTTTCAAAACCATATCCAGTTGCTTGAGTAACTATTTTTGGCGTATCTTATTACCTGGATGTCAAACCTACATCGACGCACTTTTGTAGATGTGATATAATATTTTGTTTTTAACCTGGTATAATATAGTAGTGCATCATTGCAAAAAATACAAAATTTTTCAAATACATCAGAACAGCTACAACTTATAACACTAGTGCACCTTAATCCGTGGGATGACCTAGATTCGTTGTTTTAAAAAAAATGGGTATTTAGAGATTTCAGGTCAACATGAATATGTATGTATGTATGTATGTATGTATGTAGGTCAACAAAGTGGGTTTCAAATGTCAACATTTTCAAAATATTGCAATGTAAAACTACCTTCCATCGACTTAACGATCCCCAAATACCCTATTTTTATACAACAGATATAGGTTATCCTACGGATAAAGGTGAACTAACGTTAACTATAAATGTAAAGAAGAACTTGCTACCACACCTATGTGAAGAAGAACTTGAAATGTAAAGAAGAACTTGTTAACAACCCCCAAAATACAGAATCAAAATTAAAAAGATATTGTTAACACTTTTAATGATACAGTACTTTCAACATCTATGTTAGACAAATATGTTTGACAGTAATACACTAGTACTTCTGGCCACAGCTGGCAGACTTTATATCTGAAGTGATGTTTGCATTTTGTAGTCTAGTATCAAATCAATAAAAAAAACAGAAAAAAATGATTGCACACCTAGAAATGTAAAAGAACAAAACACTTAGTTTAATGATTGTATTAAGTCTAACTAGTAATAGTTTGAATGCAGTACTATTCTAGAATACCTGGTAAGCATGTATACATACTGACCTGCAACACTGGTTTTGACTGTCAGTGACATACTAAAACAAAGTCAATAACCTATTACAAGCTGATAAAAGTGATGTGACGCTGATATTAGTATATATGTTATTATTGTTATTGGGTGGGCGTGATAAGATATACATATTGTACGGCTGGCAACTGAAAATCATATACATTCCTGGGATATAATTTGGCATCGAAACATAACTTACTTATTGAATGTAATTTTATCATCATAAAATCACTCATTTTCATATCAACCTGTACAACTTCCCATCATTCGAAGATATATGAGATGAACTATTTCCCCTGTGCTTGCTCTGTTTGATGAACAGCTACATTCCGCACATTTTCTAGATAATTTTTTCCCCTCAGTCAAATTTCTTCCTTGTCGCCGTGAACCGGTCCATGTACTGTAAACAGACGTTTAAAAAGGCTGTCAATCACAGGGACTTAAACAAACACATCTTACTAACATAAAAAACAGTTAACTGTAAAAAGTTACTCTACTTATTTGTTTCTTTGTTTATTGAACTTTCCATATCAAATGGAGGGCGAGACAAAACAGGTGAGAGGTCACCTCTACAAGTTGTCTCCCCAAAACAAACAAAATACACAAGTAATTGATACATAATGGTCTATACAATAATAATTGGAAACAAAATATGATTTCATATACAAAATGCACAATGAATAAGAGATAAATACGAAGTACAAAATGAAATTGGACTATAACATGGTTATTTTTGTACCACCTGAAAACTTTTATCTGGAAACAAAATGCTTTTAAAAAAGCTGGCATTTTGCCAAGGTTTGCATGTGTGAAGGTTTTTTCTAGTTATTAGAATGTGCTGAAGGCAGTAATGCTATACCGCCGGGCAACGAGAACACGTGACCCCGGAAGTGACTTTCCTCGCTCGCATGACAAACAATCGTTTATTCCCTGCTTTAAATTTTTACATTGCCACAGCCACCATACTATTTACTACAATTCTGGTAAGTTTGAAGTCTCAGGCCTTTCTCAATTTTACACAGTGATCAATCAAATATCACTGCCTGCATTTGTAACTCACAACTTCACAAGGGATACTGGGACAGGCTACATATATATTCAAATAAGATGCATTACTCCCATTCTAAGAAATGTCACCATAAATTCATTCAATCTAATCAAATACTAGGGGCTATTAGGGACCATAGACAAATGTATGGCATAGATTGAACAGGTCAGTTCATTCCAAGATTCCAATCTTCTACAAAAATTCAGCAACAACTCAGTGCCTTCTAGTCTGTGCAACACTGCTGTCAACAGTGATAATGGGCCCCTTGCTTGCTAGAGGCCAAAGTTGGACAAGTGACTATAAGTGCAATTTAATCAGGCTAACTGTCAGCTACTTCTTGTCACAAGTTCATATCTACTGGACAATTTTCAGCTTCATACTATCATACATGGTCACAAACCCTATGGTCAAACTATAGGTAAACGCTCAGTGGGGTCAAACTCTTTTAATACAACAGCTACTTAAGGCTATATGTGGTTATTACATTTACACCCTCTGGAAAATAGCATTTCTTTGTGAAGGGAATAAAAATGTAGAACGACTATAGTAGTTCCAATCTTCTACAAAAATTCAGCAACAACTCAGTGCCTTCTAGTCTGTGCAACACTGCTGTCAACAGTGATAACGGGCCCCTTACTAGATACAAGTGACTATAAGTGCAATTTAATCAGGCTAACTGTCAGCTACTTCTTGTCACAAGATTGCGCTGTTGAAAGAATGTTGACCCAAATGTGACTGAATCTGTATCCCCCTCTTGTACACTGTGTATACTGCTAGGTGTGTGAGGTAACATCATCAGACATCTGTCCTTACCTTCTCATAACCCTCCAACTCTCTCAGGTCCTTAACTTCAAACAGGTTTCCCTCCAAGGCCAGGACAGACACCTTGGAGTCCCCCAGGATCTTTGGAGAGATGGTGGACAGCTGCAGGCAGTTCTCCTCCACCCGCAGTACCTTCAGCCGGGGACAGGTGGCCAACGCATCTGTCAGATTATTGATCTACAAGCAGGAAGAAACATTTTTCTGCTTTATTCCTTCAAATATCATGGTCATATGTACATGACCGTAAGTTCATATCTACTGGACAATTTTCAGTTTCATACTATCATACATAGTCACAAACCCTATGGTCAGCTAATTATCTGCTGTAGGTCAAACTATAGGTAAACACTCAGTGGGGTCAAACTCTTTAGAACAGCTATTTAGGCCTAGGTCACATTTAAAGAAAGGGGCCCGGCCAGGCAGCTATCGGGAGCGAAAAAATGATATAAAAGACATCACAATACAAAAGACATACACAAAATGTCAAAATAAGATTCAAGGGCATAATTTGTGTATTTTCCTTTGTATACAATTTGATTTTTCGTTTCTTAAAACATCCCGGCCGGGCCCCGGCTTGGAATTGTGACCCAGGCCTTAAGGCTATTTGTGGTTATTACATTTACACCCTCTGGAAAATAGCATTTCTTTGTGAAGGGAATAACAATGTAGAAAGACTAGTTTTAAGCTGAGAAAAAGGTTCAAACACAAACACTTGTGTTATTCCTAATATGTATTTTACTGTCTGCTTTTCTGTTTGTCCATTCAAAAACAGCAATTATCAATGGATTACCACCTCTAACCACTTCCTCTATCCCTGTCACGACATGCAACAATCGCCGTTTTCGTGGTGACCACTTCACCGCGAACATTTTCCTATTATGGTATTAGACTGCAGTCTATGGTGCTACCGCAAAATTAAGACCACCGCGAAAAGTCCCGCTATTGCGAAATTAAATCCCCGCAAACTTAAATGCATTTACAGTAACTGATCTTATCAAAGTTGTTTGTAATAACCTGAAACAAAATGACCCAGGACTTCCCCAGTGATGAAAGATAGTAGATGCTACCTGACACATCTGACCATTTCCAAAATCATGTCCAGTTGCTTGAGTAGCTGCTTTTTGGAGTAAGGAAACAATTCATATGTGTAGTGTGACAATGGATAGTAAGTGAGTGCGAAAGATAAGTACACAATGAGATCTTTTGTTCAGCATCCCCCACAAAGATTTAATAAATGATTTTTACTGGCCATTGGGTGTTTTGTACCATTAGTTAAGTGCTGTATTTAAAAACCACACTGGTAAAAAAAAAGGAAAGGAAAGTGATCTCGATCCAGTTTTCGCTCACTGAAGAGCTAGTCTTCCACTGGTCGTGACAGAGAGGACAGACGCTATGTACAGTATTTACAGGTTTGTTGTACCGGGGAAATTCCCCTAGCTCTTTTCGACAAGCACAATGAACAGTGGACCACGGCTTAACGTCCTGTCCTAAGGACTGCAACCCTTTCCAGTAGCGTGCATGTCGGGTGAGCGACACAGCCGGAATCAAACTCACGGCTTCTAGTTCCAGAGGCAGGGCCGCTAACCACTGGTTCAAATCTTAAGCTAAGATGGGCACATTGTACAACACATTGTGAGTAAACAAATAAAGGGATAACAAGACTTATGCCCCCTTTGCACTCAAAAGGTTGCAACTGGACAGTGACCACTGAGCAACTAAGTATATGACAGATCGTCAACGAAGTTCACCTATTTATGTCTTGTGTGCAAAGAAATAGTATAATTACTGTTTGTTACTAATTACTAAAGTTCTGCTAAAAGAGTATATGTTCACAGTGAAGTACTAGCTACCTTCATATGTAAAGGAACTGAAATGTTTATATGAGACTAAACTGACAATCACAACTTAGGATATACACCTTTCTCACGCGGGGGACATGATAGCTCTAAAACGAGTTCAATGAGGCAAACAAAAGACTGTCCATCATAATTATCAGTTCAACCAATGATAGCCTGGCAATTAGGAAAGCGACCAATAAAAGAATGGCGACATGTCCGTCAAATATTTGCATTATAATGTTTTTATTCTTATATCTCTTAAAGGAATATGGGGTCAGTCTACGCTGCTCTAAATTGCTACACCTTTTGTTGCATGACACTAGTTACAATATTTATTATTTGATCTTATATTGTGAAACATTGTGTGGTTTTGGGGAGAAATAAATGCAAGCTAATCTAGAAATAAGTTTTGTTTGTTTGCCTCATTCACCTCGTCATTGCTCTATCATGGCCGCCGCGTGAGAAAGGTGCATACTAGTACCTGGTTTTGGTTGAGATTGAGTTCAATGACCTGTAGGTCACCGACCCCATCAGGAATTTCAGTCAGGGAATTTCGGGAGAGGTCCAGTGCATCCAGGTGTCTGAGCTTACACAGTGCGAGCGGAAAGCTGTCCACTTTGTTCCCTGCCAGGGACAGTGATTTCAGGTTGATCAGTTTCTCCACTGATGTCGGAAGTCTCTGGATTCTGTTGTTTTCTAGCGAAAGCGTCTCCAACTTTTTCAGGTGGAAGAACTCTTCTGGAAGAGTTTCTGGTGGCAAAAGAGAATAAAGTTCACTCATGCTGTCCTACATTAGCCTGTTTTTGAAGTCATAAACAATAAATAACATGCCTGCAGAAAGCTCCCAAACATAGTTTTAGCACTTCTTCCAGAGTCCAAACAAGGAAAGCCTCCTAGGTCTAAATAACACTATAGGTCACAAAGAACATTTTGTATACATTTTTGTAAATAAGACATGTATTAACGAACCAACTTCTGCTAAGGTAACTTTAGGTAATACTTCAGAGATGGCCATGCAACACTCCACAACCATTTTACAACAGCACAGTCACAGTCACAGTCATATAGATTCTTCAAAGGCATACGACATTCTGCGGAGAGTGTTCCAATTTGGTAGTAATATTTTTGTGTATTCCAAAACGTAATTATAATGACCACTTGATAATGACATTGAATTTGGACACATATAGGTGTAACATATTTCGAACAACAATTGGACAAACGTCAACTGTGGCGCTCTTAGAAATACTTGGTTGAGCTTGAAAATTATTTTTGCAATGTGTTTCAGGATTATTTCCCACTTGCTTTGGGTCAACAATGGGCTTTGGTTTGGTCTTTGTCAATCATCCCACAGAAACCCATTAAAAAATGCCTTCTTAAAATGGGGCACTCTTATTAATGGATGAAATCTAGGTCTGATCTTAAAAAAACAATTGTTTGTAGTGTGTGTGAATAGTTGTTCAGCAATTTCCATTCTTAGCAACTTAATTCTTCTATTTATTTGACCCAAAAATTTACCTGGGACCTCAGCAATTATCCCATTCTCCACTTACACACTTCCCATAATTAAGTGCGAGAGGGTTCCGGATATGGCTGCTCCGAACTCCGGAACTGACTCCAAGGGCACAGAAAATTGGTTCTAACCAATTCCGGAGACAGAAAACATCAAGGAGATGATAGTTTGGTGTGGAACCGATCACAGGACAATGGTTTGATCACTTTCCGACAGGAAAAAAACAAAGGCTGCAGACGAAACGCCAAGGTGTGGCCCTTGAGGTCATCGGAAGAAACCAACTAACAGCCACAGTGGTGCACGTGTTAGGTAGTTACTTCTGACCACAAAACTTGTAAGATTCTCGGCCCAACTGATAACTGTACTATATTCGCCAGACAAATTATTAGTTTATATGCTTTTCCGCCCTCGTACTGAAGGTTTTAGCTGGTTCCACCCTGGTTTCGCACCCTGAGCAACTGTGGTAGCATCCAAGTAACATCCATATCCGGAACCCTCTCGCACTTAATTATGGGAAGTGTGTAAGTGGAGAATAAGTACCATTATTCCCATCATGCATCACACTCCATGGGTCTGCATGAAGGCGATACTCAGTTACTGGATTATAAATGGTTCATCTATTTGTTCATCTGTGATTAATTTTTGTAAACTTACTACGGGTAGTTAATTTTGAGTTCATGAAGATGTGGTCTTTTAGAAAATAAGACTCTCCTTGGAGTACAGTATGCCTTTCAAGTTCTGACTGAATGTTTTTCACTCACACAAAACAAAAACTCTATCAAAAACATTTTAGCCTTCCTCTCACCTAGTCGGTTGTTGCTGATTGTGAAACTTCTCAGCATACCAAAGTGGCCAATTGTCTTTGGCAACATCGTTATCTTGTTGTTGGACACGTCTAAGGTCCTCAGGTTATTAGACAATCTCTGCAGTTCAGGAGGGAACTGTAAGGAGGCGCAAACGAGTAGAGCAATCACCACCAAAAGAAACATTGCTAGCACACTGTCCCTTACTAGTTTGTCCGTATATACAAAAAGCAGCTGAGAGCTGGGCATTATCATTGTACATTGTAAATCCAATTAAATGTAGCCAATCACAGAGTCTGACAGATATTGTCAATCTGACATTAACGTCATGTTTGTGTGTTCTTTTTAAATGTTCAAAGTACGAAATAATCATAATAATACAAATGTGCTACTGACTACGATGAAGTAAATGTCAATATACTGATTATTTTATTTATCCAGAATAGTTTCAATTTTAATGCTCTAAAATTGCATGATGAATAAAATTGTACTAGCATACGCGTCAAGGCTATCGAGCAAATACGTCCTCCATTCAGAGTCAAATGTGTGACATTTATAATCAATTTAACGATAACGTTACATGAGAAAATTACATATACCGTCAGCTGTCATACTTTCTAAAAGCTATCAACAAGTTATCTATGAACAAACAGACGCCGTCTTCTTTTCGTGACCAAAAAATAATACGTTATCAATTCGATCAAATTATGCGACTGGGAAGCACAAAATCGTCCTATAGAGAAATATACCTCATCAAGTCTCATGCCGACTAGTCCACAGACCCCAGTCTTCTCGGCAGTCTGGATGTGCTTGTTCACGGCGTTCCCCATCTTGATGGAGTCTCAAGCTGCTTTATATATCCAGGCAAACACAGGTGAAAACACTTCGAGGTCGCCGCCCCCCTCCCACACCTTCCTTCCTTTCAGCCCTTTCTCAGCTCAATACTTTAGTATCTCGAAAAGAACGCGGTCTAAGATAAGGAATTCTCCCAACAATTATTTAACACCATTACACGTGCCCCAGAGCACAAAAAGTCGGTGATATATCTTGCTCAATAGACAAACAACGACTTCAAAATTTACTTCTTCCGCGTAAATGCAACAGAATCGATGTATCTGGTATAGACGACCCCTGCGGTTCAAGGGTGAAAGGTCAGCTACATTCTTTTCACAAGCCCCCCTCTGAGACAAACCCAGAGACGGTTAGCGGCAAGAAAAAAGGAGATGTTAGATCTCCCAAAGCCCTGAACAAGAGACAAGAATGGCTACTGCTGGTTGTGCTGGTGCTCGGCATGTACTCTTAACAGGACCACCAGGTAAGACTACAGAATGTCTGAAAAACCGTTACAACAAAATCGACGTGTATGTTTTGTCCGCCATTTGTCTTTTCATGATCACCCCCCTCCCTCTTTTACTTTGCATGGTCTCAAAATATTTATTCAGCTCGGGATATTTTTTAAGTATTGTAGCTAAAGTGTTGATAGTAGTAGTCTAACTCTAATATGATAATTAATTTCCGTCTTCTTCTGTTTTTGAATACACGTGTGGTGTGTTGCCAAGGTTAGCACAAGAGTGAAGTGGTTGTACTATTGGGGTCAGACTTTTTACCGGAAAACACAGGAAAACACATTTAAACACCGGAAAACACCGGAAAACACATGAAGGAGTGAATAATCTACTGAAATACAGTATGTTTTGATGAGTAAACATGACAGGTCGCTATGTTTTGCAACAGAATAATCTACATATGGCCCTGGAATGAAGAAATCGTCAGAAAATGCATGAGACGACGGGCCGGACCGACGCCACCCGGCGGCCATGTTTGTTTGTTTAGCGGGGTCTGATACTTTCACAATAAGACAGCTGATATCTACCAAATTTCAGTGCAAAAATCTGTTATATATTGGCATAAATATAATATATATGAATCTACTCGGATTGTGAATCTGTTTTCTGTATTTCTTAATAAAGCTTGCTTCTTCTAGCCGTCAACGTTACATAATTTTGCACAAGCAGCGCGTCCTGAGTCCGCCAAATTACAAATAAAGCGGTGTCCTACGTGCTTTCAAGAGTGTATATTCATTCCACAGACACACATTTCCCTAAGTGGTTTCTCACTAGATGTGGCAATTATACCCAGTATATCGAAGAAAGAAAACTATTATATTGTCTGCTCAATTTCTCCGCGTAGTGTTTACGTTGGGTTCCTGCGTTGGGTCAACAATGGCGGGTTTTCCTACCCAAGCTATACCGTGATGCTCTAGCGGCCCGACCCGACCCGGGCGGGATTTGAGCGCGAAGTTCTATTCGTGTTGAGGGGAGAGTGCTGATTCGCAAAATGATCGGGTCAGGTCCTAATATGCCGTGTCTGCATTTTTTTCGGCGTAAGAACCTGGTCCCGATATGCTGGAAATCGCGAACCTATAATCGCCAGTGCTCGTGGAAGGCCGCAAATCCCTAAAGAAGTGAGTGTTTACAAACTGATCCGATTGTAAACAAAGGACCCACGCTGGTTGCATTATGCAGATTGGGGCCCCCGGTAATTGGCATCTCAATGGGAAATATGTAAAAAAAGATAGCCCGACAAATAAGTCAAACAAGAAAGCACTTACCGGTGCGTGAAAAAAAAACTGATTGTGGGGCGTGAGTGTGACGATGTGTTGGGTGCCTCGGGCAATTGACTTGGATTCATAAAAAATAATAAATTTATATTTATATTTCTCATGAGTGCAATTTCCTATTTATGCTGACGTTCTTGATGGATGACAAGCATTATCTTATTTGACAAAAAAAATGCATGTTGCTGTTTCCTTGTTAAAAGGATTTCATTACATTGTACCTTTGAAGAACGGCTGGACGGATTTCTTGGAGGTATGTATGTCTCGAAGTCAGCTTTCCCCTATTGTCCCATAAAAAGTGGTCTCAAAATAAGTTCCAATGATCCCAAATTTACGATGGTCCAAACCAGATTATTAGGAAGTATGTGTCACAACAATAAAGTTGAGACAGTATTTCTGTATAAACTGTCAATAACAATAAACTCAAAATCAACACAGATTCAAATGTCTTTATTCAAATGTCATTTATTAGTGAACAACCAGATCTCCGGTGATTAAAGGCAAATTTCCACTGTCTGGAATTACCATAATTACTATTACAAAAATACAACTGTTTTCAACAGACACAGCAAGTGGTCCCTGTACAGGAGTATGGAAGTACCATTATTACTTTTACAAAAATACAACTGTTTTCAACAGACAGCAAGTGGTCCCTGTACAGGAGTATGGAAGTACCATTATTACTTTTACAAAAATACAACTGTTTTCAACAGACAGCAAGTGGTCCCTGTACAGGAGTCTGGAAGTACCATTATTACTATTCAACAGACAAAAAAAACACAACAACTTTCCGTCCAACTTCCACTGGTTACGGTACTAAATTTACAGCAAGTGGTCCCTGTAAAGGAGTCTGGGAGTACCATTCCCAAAAATACAACTGTTTTCAACAGACAAAAAAACACAACAACTTTCCGTCCAACTTCCACTTGTTACGGTACTAAATTTACAGCAAGTGGTCCCTGTAAAGGAGTCTGGGAGTACCATTCCCAAAAATACAACTGTTTTCAACAGACAAAAAAAAAACAAAAAAACTTTCCGTCCAACTTCCACTTGTTACGGTACTAAATTTACAAGTTCGTGCCCAAAGGCTAATTGCAAGTACATAGTATGAACATAGTAGATATACAAGTGACAATGGACAGTTATGAACAATATTCTACTCCAATACTTAAGTGTTGGCTATTTCTAGACAGGTTGGGTTTGACTTTAATTCCCTGAAACAACAATATGCATGTGTTTTTCAAATAAGATAATGCTTGTCATCCATCAAGAACGTCAAAATGTACAGGGAGTTACACAATTACGCCGAAAAAAATGCAGACACGGCATATTAGGACCTGACCCGATCATTTTGCGAATCAGCACTCTCCCCTCAACACGAATAGAACTTCGCGCTCAAAAAATTGTATGTCCCGCCCGGGTCGGGTCGGGCCGCTAGAGCATCACGGTATAGCTTGGGTAGGAAAACCCGCCATTGTTGACCCAACGCAGGAACCCAACGTACACACTACGCGGAGAAATTGAGCAGACAATATAATAGTTTTCTTTCTTCGATATACTGGGTATAATTGCCACATCTAGTGAGAAACCACTTAGGGAAATGTGTGTCTGTGGAATGAATATACACTCTTGAAAGCACGTACGTAGGACACCGCTTTATTTGTAATTTGGCGGACTCAGGACGTGCTGCTTGTGCAAAATTATGTAACGTTGACGGCTAGAAGAAGCAAGCTTTATTAAGAAATACAGAAAACAGATTCTTATCACAATCCGAGTAGATTCATATATATTATATTTATGCCAATATATAACAGATTTTTGCACTGAAATTCGGTAGATATCAGCTGTCTTGTTGTGAAAGTATCAGACCCCGCTAAACAAACAAACATGGCCGCCGGGTGGCGTCGGTCCGGCCCGTCGTCTCATGCATTTTCTGACGATTTCTTCATTCCAGGGCCATATGTAGATTATTCTGTGGCAAAACATAGCGACCTGTCATGTTTACTCATCAAAACATACTGTATTTCAGTAGATTATACACTCCTTCATGTGTTTTCCGGTGTTTTCCGGTGTTTAAATGTGTTTTCCTGTGTTTTCCGGTAAAAAGACTGACCGGTACTATTGGGTTCTATTTGATAATGAACAAGTGTTGACTAAAAATTTACTAGTACTGGTCATGATCACTAGGCCTGTTTTTCCTCAAACATGTATCTCCATCAGATGTACCAGCCGCCTTGTACGTTGTCTGAAACATTCCATGTGTGAAAATTCCAAACATTAGTGGTTTCCAAGACAAACAAGACTCCCGTGCCACAGCTGTATTCAAGATGTGATGGTAAAAGGTCGACTCGCCCCATGCCCAACTCTTGGTTTTATTCTGATTTTGTACACATACATCCTACTTCTATTAGTGAATATCAATTTGATATGCTTACTTCTATTAGTGAATATTACTTTAAAATGCGACCAAAACCTCGTAACTCTAATTTTAACCTTCCCTTCTCTGTTTGACCACGGGAGCGTACGCTCGGGGGCGGGCCGGCCATGTTCCGAGTGCCCGCCCGCCATGTCCGCCGGGTGCGCCGCCCGGTGCGCCGCCCGTCTTCAAGAATGGCTGACTACTGGCTCAAATAATACAAATACGCTGCTAGGTAACTACGACTAACATACAAATCTACATAGTTTTTGCGAAAATGTTTTGTTTAACTATGCTTTAGAGTTGAGACTGTAACTAGCGCGCGGCCGAACACGGAGATATAAATATTATTCTGAGCCAGTCGCTAAATAAATGCAGAGTAAAATAATATAAACGAGGAGTTATGAGGTTTGTTAGCATGTAAAGTCATATTTTGAAGTAGGATATATGTGTATAAACTAGGGGCGACCCAGTGTTGCCTATCACCCTAATTTGGGGCGGGTTGGTCATGGGGCGAGTTGTCTAGAAACCGATGTGATGTGTTAGAAGAAAGCACTGGGTCTAATTTTGAAAATAGCCAGGGGGCTTATGGGACTGTGACTTCCTATGAAGCCCCTGGAGGGCAATAGAAACTCACAAACTAATTAGGCTTGGGACTGCTGGTAGTCATTTCCAGAATTGGTCTTGTAGTACCTTGTGGACTTCTATATTTTGATCTCAGACACTTTTATCACACAGTCATCACCGCCACCGCCTTCTCGGGCTGAGAAAATTTCCAGACGGTTGTTAGAGCTTTGTGGAAGGACCCAAGTAAAGGCTGGATGGCAAAACTTTGAGATTTTTCCAAGAGACCGCCGAGTTGCGTTACGGAGATGAACAACTGAACTCGACTGGAGTTGATCACGTATTCTACGAGACCTGTTGCGGCGACTATCTCTGAGTGAAATCTGTCTCGATATTTCCTACCAAGTGAGATACTTGTCATACCACCATGCGTCGGAGCAGCTATCGTCCAATCCTGTACCTCCAGTTCTTCCTGCTCTTCGTGGACATCTTCGTCAACTCCTTCTCGGACCTGCTGCGGATGGCCAACGTGATCCAGCTGGTCCTGTACATCATCCAGGACGTCTGTCTTGTCTTCGCGGTCATCGTCGTCTTCCTCGTCTTCTTCAACACCTTCATCTTCCAGGCGGGGCTCGTCGGACTTCTCATCCGTAAGTTCAAGACCACGATCATCGTGACCCTGACGTACTTCGTCCTGTGCGTGGGACTCCACGTGTGGGCGATGTCCCTGCGGTGGGAGGACCCAAACAGGTACATCTGGAACGAAGGCTTCCAGGCCATGTTTGTGTTCCAGAGAGTAGGTGCCGTGCTGTATTACTACTTCTATAAGAGGACAGCTTTGCGGCTGGGAGACCCCAGGTTCTATCAGGACTCTGATTGGCTGAGGAGAGAGTTTGCAAAAGTAGGAAGATAGAAGTTCAGATAGCATTCATTAAATGGAATGTAACAAATTTTGTATGATTTTGTATGTTAATAGTCAATACTTCTCGACCTTCCCACAACTTTTGGTAATACTTTTGATGATACCGTTATCTAGTTTCCTGCAATTCTAGAGTTATCTTGTCTTGGTGACTAAGAAAACTCTCAAACTTGACAGGGATGTTTGCATACATGTATATGGGAAACTGTTTTTTTAATCTATTATACATTGACAGCTAGAAATCTATTATACATTGACAGCTAGAAAGCCAACAAATTGGGAGCTTTTTTGAGGTAAGGTTTGTCTTTAGAGAACACGTTTTTGCAGTGAAAATCTGTTAACCTTAAAAGAAACATTTTACATTTTTCTTCAGTTGTCAAGTTTATCATAAATACACTGAATATCTGTACTTTTGATTATAGTTATACTACTGACTTCTCAAATTACAGTGTTTTCTGACATTATGTAATATATGTGTTAAATGAGTAGTTTTGCAAAGCTTCAGTTTTTTCAAAGTGTAAAATATGGACTATAACCTGGTCCCTGCACATGTAAAGTTTGTACATTAGTTTGTTTCTTCCTTTTTTTATTGTACATTTTGTTTTTAAGAAAATATGTAGAGACTGAAACAAGAAGGCAAGCCACTGTGAATGTTTGTGTCAGCCTTGACAACCACCACGTTATAAGTAGAGTGCAAAGATTACGTGTAATAGACCTCTATATAGTAAGTTATTGTGAGAGATGTAGTGCCTTAGAATTAGGGCTATGTACCTACATAATACATAATACATGTTCAGATACAGGTATACGAACTAATAGTAATACAGAGTTACATGTACAAGCAGGGTTGAACAATTATCTCGATTGCCCAGGGCCAGACAAAGTTATTGGACAAGTGTATGTCCTACTGTACATGTACGGGCTCGACCGAACCAGTGAGATTTCTCCATGGGAAAATATTCAATTACATGCTCTTTTACATTCAAGTACAAGTCCTTTTTTTAACTGAAATTGTGAAAAATAAAATTATGATTTCCTTGCTGTAAGTAAAAGTGCACAGATTTATGTCAGTTAACTTTAGATTAGCCAGTGAAAAGTTGTTTAAAGCTAGAGACAATGCAAATGCCCTGTATGGCTATAGGGCAAGTGGATTTTACGAAACTTGTCTATTAAATCCTAAGTTACTGCAGACCTGTGCCTGTACCTGTACCTAAATACAAATGTAGTTTTGCCAATTATTGATATTGTGCCATTATGATGTAACTTATGTGTGTAGCCATCCACACACACACACACACGCTCTCTCGCGCACACACACACACACACACATACACACACACACACACAGACAGTTTCAAGGTTTGAAAACAGTATGAGTTTTGCTGTAACGATTGGGAGAAATCAAAGTCAACTTTGGGCCCAAACCAGGTTGAAAATGAAATTGCTGATTTTGATCTGCAAACAATACTGATACAATACAATTGGGTCACGGGCAGCATTACAAGAATACATTGCAAAATTGGTTTTTAAGCTCAATGATTTTCTAAATGTTGCCCTAGTTGAAGTTTGTCTAATCATACTAGTTGGTGATATACATTGTAATGGGTTGCAATTGGCTGTAATTCATCAGGAGGGTGCATGTACTCAAGAGGCTTAGAATGAATCGAAATACCTTTTTTTGCATACCTGCACTGGTGCATGTAACATTGAAAATTACATGCACTAGACAAATTTGACCTGCACCACTCTGAATTTGGCATGTATGGATTGTACTAAGATTGTTCAGGAACTATTGCTATTTTTTCTTTTATACTTTATAGATTGGTAACACTCACCGTTACAGTCAATGCAGCTAATAACAATCCATATACTCCTGCATCATAAGACATTTACGTAAAAAAAAAACAGTACATGGACCAGTGCAGGTTAGGTGCAGTAGACACCAGAAATACCTGCACAGCTCCAATTTTACCTGCACAAACCTGCATATGCAGGTGGTATTTCGAGCCCCGATTGATGCAAATGCTGCCTAGTCTAAATTCAATGTCAAGTTGCCAATACAATATTGTTTTTGTAGTCAGAAAAACATTACCGGTATATGCAGAATAAGAATACTTTCATGATACAAGTATGTAGGGGGTTATAATATAATATTTACTGTACTTTTCAAAAGGGAAGTCCTAGGCTAGTGGTGATTTCCCTGAACAACAGAGATCAAAGGGTTCCAACATCTGCCTGGAGATTACAACAACGGGCCCCCATTACTAGAGCTGTCCCCTATGACTTCCCCACCTTGACCTGGGCTCAACCCCCTCACCTAATGGAGCCTACATGCACCTCACTAGGTGTTTTGTTCAAAGATTGTATCAACTTTTACTTATCTACTTTAAAAAACATTTGAAGTGATTTTAGTTTCATAATAATGAAATTCAAAATTAATGCTCTTAGGGCTCCCTTGGAAATCAGTTACTACGTTAACTGAAGGGACTACCCTAAAGATCAATAAATAAGTAAATAAATGCTATTTCTTCATGAAATAGAACACTGCTGGCATGGACTACTAGTAATATAAAGAAGGCAAAGGAATACAGAGAATGTGTTTCAGATAACGTGATGTTTGATGGAATGAAGAGAAGAATATACGAGTAATATGTATGACACCTGGTTCAGGTATTGGGAAGACAACATTGACACGTCAAGCATGTGAGGCCCTACAGAGTGATGGAGTGAGAGTCCACGGGTTTTACACAGAGGAGGTCCGGACTGGGGGCAAGAGACAGGGGTTCGACATCGTCACACTGGGCGGACAGAGGGGGCCGCTAGCCAGAGTCAGGTATGTCGGAATGTACCAGAGTCCTCCCAGAGGATGGAATAATGGAGGCCCTCCACTATATTCCTAACCCAGCTCCACTGTACTACGTATTATAGCTCCTGAGTCTCTTCTATCCTCTGCAAACTATTTGCAGAGGATAGAAGAGACTCAGGAGCTATAATACGGCTGGATACCAGGCTACAACCCATTTGCCCTTTTTTGTATTTATTTTATTTAGTTATTTTTTGTACTTTCTCATCATGTAGCCCATCCCTGATGAAGAAGAAGAAAATTAATGAGCATGCTGGTGTCATCCATAAAATTTACTTGCTGTGGCGTGATTTTGGTTTTGATATTTGAATTTCATGACGAAGGCACATGAGCAACCAACACAGCAATGATGTACATGAAGCTTGCTATGTTGTCTGTTTATATGTTTGAGTATTTTAAATCTTGATATGTTCGTGGTGGCTTTATTTTCACATTTTTATTAACGGACCTCTCAATCACAAATGACACTGCTATCAAACATGCCTTTCCAATATTTCAATGTCCCCACATGAATTTTCATAAACTGTATTCCAGTAACCAGTCTGGTGCCCCCAGTAGACGTCGTGAGTACCGAGTGGGACAGTACCTGGTCAACCTACCTTCCTTTGAGGGACTCGCACTGCCGGTACTGAGGTTCAAGGTACTTAAGTGAAGTCTATCTGACTTTGATTATCTGCAAGATAAATGGAGATGATGGAGGCATAACATGTTATGCATTGCTTTTTATCTGTGTTGAAACACTACAAAATTCTCCTTTTCCCTTCTACTATGAAAATAAATACATTACAGTTAGGCCACACCAATTTAAATGATTGGTTCACGGATTCGCTCGCTCCTATTTTTTTGGAAAATGAAAAAAAAAAAAATTACCACTCAGCAAATTTTCACCATTAATGAAACCATTCACCAACTTTATGGTGTAGCAAATTGGCCTTTATATTACCTTGAAATGTGGATATTATTATTGCAGTTATATTTTTCATTCATGAAGAATGGAACAAACATAAAAGCTGACACTACTTTTGTAATTTTCAACAAACAGGTGCTGTTACTGTACAGTAAAAGTGTTTTTGTACATTTTTCAAGCTAAAAACTTTTTATTCTTTATGTTTTGGATTAGCTCTTATCTTTACCCCAACCATTTTACAATTTTTATTTTTATTTTTTTTTCACCCTGTCGCTCCATATATTTTATGAAAAAATCCGTGAACCAAGAAATTAAATTGGTGTGGCCTTAACAGCACTATTTCCACCCTTATGTTCAGCCACCATCTGGGATGAAGTGTGTGTACATCATCGATGAAATAGGCAAGATGGAGATGTTCAGTCAGCACTTCATCCAGGCAAGTTTATTATGGTCTCATTGGAACAAAAAGAAATGCTAGGAAACTACATGTGAATGATTGCATTGGGGAAAACTGAAGAATAATGTAAAAGAAAAGCTTTCTATTGGGTGAAGAGCAAGCAACCCCTTCTGTAAACTACGAACAGGTGTGTCTGTGTGTGATGATCAGTACCAAGGACAAGTGTGTCTGTGTGTGATGTTCAGTACCAAGGACAGATGTGTCTGTGTGTGATGTTCAGTACCACGGACAGGTGTGTCTGTGTGTGATGTTCAGTACCACGGTCCACGGACAGGTGTGTCTGTGTGTGATGTTCAGTACGAAGGACAGGTGTGTCTGTGTGCGATGTTCAGTACCAAGGACAGGTGTGTCTGTGTGTGGTGTTCAGTAAGAAGGACAGGTGTGTCTGTGTGTGATGTTCAGTACGAAGGACAGGTGTGTCTTTGTGTGATGTTCAGTAAGAAGGACAGGTGTGTCTGTGTGCGATGTTCAGTACCAAGGACAGGTGCGTCTGTGTGTGATGTCTAGTACCAAGGACAGGTGTGTCTGTGTGTGATGTCTAGTACCAAGGACAGGTGTGTCTGTGTGTGATGTTTAGTACCATGGACAGGTGTGTCTGTGTGTGATGTTCAGTACCATGGACAGGTGTGTCTGTGTGTGGTGTTCAGTACCACGGACAGGTGTGTCTGTGTGTGATGTTCAGTACCAAGGATAGGTGCGTGTGTCATGTTCAGTACCACGGACAGGTGTGTCTGTGTGTGGTGTTCAGTACCACGGACAGGTGTGTCTGTGTGTGGTGTTCAGTACCACGGACAGGTGTGTCTATGTGATGTTCAGTACCACGGACAGGTGTGTCTGTGTGATGTTCAGTACCACGGACAGGTGTGTCTGTGTGTGATGTTCAGTACCACGGACAGGTGTGTCTGTGTGTGATGTTCAGTACCACGGACAGGTGTGTCTGTGTGTGATGTTCAGTACCACGGACAGGTGTGTCTATGTGATGTTCAGTACCATGGACATGAGGAAAATCTATATTTCCAGTATTTTTCACTATATGACTCAAAAAAATGTAACATATGTAATTTGTGACAGGCGGAATATTAGCTGGTACCAATTATGCAAATAATTCCCTAATTTGCATAATTAATGTGGTTGTGTCCTAATTCATGTAGTAAATGATTGGATTGTCAACATTGTGTAAGTAATGCAAAGGTGTATATAACCAAGCATAAATTATGCAGATATGCAAGTCATTTGCATAATCAGAATATTTAATGGAGGTATGAGGTCTCGGAACTCTTGTTGATTACAGTAATCAGTTTTATCTTATTGTTGTCTGTGGACGGAAGGAGGTTATCGAAAACTTCCCCATGCAGACTCCTGACACAGACGATCCAATATATAGGCAAGCAGAGATTGCTTTGATCTTGAAACCAGAGGATTCACTTGAAATAACTGGTAAATAGTTAGGACTTGCTGTGTTTTTTTTAATGAATGCATAAAGAATGTATCCAGAGTGCCATACAAGGTTGTCGCCCATTTACAGTCTACATATTAGAGCCATTTGAGGTGTTCAGGCAGACTGTTCTTTATTTACTTTGTACACCCTTCATCTGTCCCACAGGCCGTCCGGATGGTTCTAGATTCCCCAGGGAGTACCGTCCTCGCTACAATACCTGTCCCTAAGGGGCGTCCCCTACCTCTTGTGGAGGATATCAAGAGAAGGAAGGACACTGTGCTATTCATGGTAACCGTTAGTTACTGTAACATTTATATGCCTGTCATCAACATAGTATTTTTGTACGCTAGGATTATATTAGAAATACTTAGGTTTTGCCCATTTTTATTTCCACATCTAAATCTATCTTATGGCCATTTGTTACCTTTCTCCTATAGGGATTGACAAATAGCCTTTTTGGCTGTCTGTGTGTCTATATACTAGTACATATGTTTCTACAGTACTTGATTTTTGTCTGTGGGACAGGTGGGGTGGCAAAGCAGTATGGGTAATGGGGGTGAGGTCTGCCATCTCTGCCTGGTTGATGCCTTGCCTAGTCCAAGACATCATTCAGTGAAGATGGCTTTAATTCTGTTCTTCCTGTAATGCCCTCAATCCTGTACAATGATTTTCCATGTGTTTTGCAGGTTACAAAAGATAACAGAGACAGTCTTCTACCAGAAGTGGTTGCAGCCGTCAAGGCAGCCTTGTGAACAGTTCATCTTAAGGTCTGACTCTTCCAGGTTCAACCAACCAGCATCAGCTTTGATATCAGGTTGAAGCATATTGAATACCCTGCATTTGATGTTATCATAACTGTAATTCAGTACTACAAGACTGAGAATATACCTACACCATGCAAGGATGTAACTACTGTACCAATAACATTACTATTGTAATTGTGTCATGGCAAAAGAAGTCAACAAATAAACAATGTCAAACACAACCTTATGTCTTAATATGTTTTTATTTCTTGTGAAAATACTCTTGCATAGAGCTGTGTTAAGTACTGAAAACATATTTGAATAGAAATTATAAAACATTAATGTGACATAGAATGTTTCCCCCCCTAAGATAGATGACAAGGCATAACAAACATCCTAAAAGCAAAGGATGTCATAACTGTGATTATAGATGAGTATAGATATGAATAACATTTCAAGTCAATGTCGAAGAAACCCCTGAAAACCAAAATTTTGATGAGAAAATATACATTTCCTTTAACCAAGTGAGCAGCATTGGATCCAAATTAAGTCTCCAAGCAGACGAAAGGATCCAATTGAGCAGTCTCAGTATTTTACACATATTTTTGCACCATTGACGGTTATCTATAATAGGAGGCAGGAAAGAGTTAGTATACAAAGATGCACGTATAGAAAGACAAGCGCAACACTAAGACTGAGCTGGATCCCTACTTACATCTGCTTAGAGATTATCCATACCAACAGGGCTAGTTTCAGTCTATTTTGCAACCCAGCATACTGTACATACTTCAACATGCAGTAATTATTCCTGAAATTGTGAATGGTTAGAGAAAAATCATATTTCCATCATCTTGTTACTGGATAAACCCTGAGTTATTTCATGGACAAAGAGTGGAGTAAGTGTGAGTGGATCACCAGCTATTTTATCTTAATGATATGCACAACTTATTAGTTTTTTTTTTTAATTTTCATCAATACCTAAATCAACTGCACAAACCTTCCATTAATTTTGATGAAAATCATTTAAAATTTAGATTTTGGGTGTCTTTTTTTTCCAAATTGATTTTTAGAGTTTTTCCAATGCAAATGTACAGCACAAACATTATTTTGAAGGATTAAAGCTAAAGCCACAGTTAGCAAGCAAAAGAACTGAGCCAGCGGTCACTACGGTCATTATTCAGGCTATTAAAAATACCAAGTGAAATCTCAAGTTTCTTTCAAAAAGAATTTGGAACAATCTGCCAGCAAAAGTCATTAGAAATACGTGTACATGCACATGAAGCTTTTGCAATTACTGGAGAGATGTATCTATGGAAATATCATTATGTCTATACTCTTGTCTTCACTGGTCAGCTAACATGGTTGATCTATAGACCTATTTCACAAACCTCTTCACATGCAGGGAACTATTTTTTCTGGACGGTAACTGAAAACACATAATTTTCTTTCCTTCAGCCTAGCAATGTTTATCACCAGCAAAGTTGCTCATAACATTTGCTTATTCCCAAACTATTTCAATGGGTTGAAGCAGAACTAAGGAAAAAAGACAGGCAACCTAGGTCTTTTGGAGATTGATCTGCATCTTTCAAAGATTACGAGGCAGGGCTCTAGCCAGCTCGAATTTTTTTTCCGTCAGCCAATTTCAATCGTCGTGAAAACCGCGAAAATTCATTTTCCCTATGACACTACAAAGTAGTAAATGCTGCCATTGAGACCTTGAAAAACGGATTTTAATGAGATTATCGTATGCGAAAGGACGCCGACACACCTTGTCAACAATCACAACAATAGCAAAACAAACAGTGTGTGGCTTTTACAGCCGTGGACGGCGTCCCCAAGCCGCCTGTAGCTTCCACCAAGGATTTTTGTCTGTCAAGGTTGACGGATTGGTTTTAAATCTTCTCCGTCAGACGCAGCAAATTTCCGTCAATTGACGGAAAAATGGACGCTGGCTAGAGCCCTGTTACGAGGTCACATTTTTCGCTTTCAGAAGTGGTTGTAACATCGCTGTCATATAATTGGTAGAAAAAGCACAAGCATCGATTAAACTATAAATACCTATACTATACATATTCCAACAGAATGCTGTGCATAGCATAACTGCATGTTGCCACCCATTTGCTGTATACATACATGTACTAAAACACTCTTGTTCCTAAAGCAAGAGTTGACACAATCACTGATTTGAATAGCATTTTAAGACTTACAATTACACAGATTTGTATTTGTGCACATAAAACAACACTGCTTGATCGAGTGTGTTGAATTATGAAGCTTGTCAAGCTTCATAAGTCAACACACTCGATCAAGCAGTACCTTTGCATTAATGTTCCTCCTTTCCTAAGGGCACTCCAATGTCATTTCTTGCTTGTTATTTTCCCCCAGAAATTTCATGGAACAGGTAGGCAAAATAAAAACATGCATTCTGACATGCTTCCCCTTTTGATGTACAGTATGACCAAATCCAAGGAACAAAACAGCCTATGGAAGAAAGATCATGAACAAAAATGTAAACAACTAGGAAGACAAGGACTGTTGGTAACACTGTGGTAAGTTTATGGCTGATTGAAAAGTTCCTGCAAGCTTGGCAAAAAAGTCTAGCAAAAGTCTACCAAAATCAGGATTCTGTGTGGCTTTATTATACTTATTTTGTTTTACCCTTGTTCCATATTTCAAGGTTCCTACCAGGGATAGCTTTAGAAAAAGCCACTATCCAATGGACCAGGATATCCAGTTTCCAACAACTCGCGTGCATTCTTTTATTCATTGTAAATGTTTTAAACAATAGTGGAAAAGCCATAACAGAAGACAGAACTGTTAGAACACATGAAGCTATGGCCTGGGCAATCATCACATGAAGGATGCCAGCAGTGAGTTGGCGTATGCCATGGGCTTCACATTCGGGTGAGGCTGAAAGAGAAGAGAACAAGAGATCAGCAATGTGAATGGGCCAAGACCAATTTTTGTACCATCAAGAAGGACCAGTGATACATGCACCATGAATTTTTACCTCAATACCTCCAAGAAAAATGGAGGTATTGTTTTTGGTCTGTCTGTGTGTTTGTCTGCCTGTGTTTCCGGAAATGAACTTCTAAGTTCCTAAAAGAACCTCTGGATGGATTGTGCTTAAATTTGTTAAGTGGGTAAGTCTTGGGAAGACGAAGGTCATGGTTACCATTGCCACATGTACATGATCATGGTTGTGTGGTGTGCAACCTTACCATTACAGTAGTACTGTAGCACAACTTCCAGTTTTGATATGTAGTAGGCAATGGTCACAATCTTTTGGTTGTAGATTGGTTGTAGACTTGTGCTAGTAAAGAATTATGTTTGGATACCCTACCAGCTTGTTTAAATATGCAATATGTAAAGTTTATTCTAATGTTCTTAAAAATATTTGTTATATCTCTAGTTCTCAGATTGCATAGATTTAATAATTATGACTATAACACACATTTTTTCTTAACTATACTTGTCATATTTTAAATGCACTACAGAGTGACAAATTGTTTGTAACTAGAACAAAAACCACAAGAAGGGAAGCTCATTTTCTTAAAAACCTCTCAGGGCATTTGAAGAATTTTTATTACTTACCACACATTCATACGTGGTGAACTTTGGCGACAGGTCAGGCGGGTTGAGAGTAATAAAAGCACCTTTGTTTCCCATTTGGTCACTGTGGGTGCAAAACATCACAAAGTTATCATAGAATGTCCTTAGGACCCATCATTTTAACATCATAGGATCTTGACCCCTGCCCCTCCTGACTGCAGAATCTGCCATATACTAGTATCACTACTTTTGTTTTCACCCCCCCCCCCATACCCATACATAAAGAGAGCTACAGACTGTCTTCGCTTCAACTTCTAAAATGGAATGATCCAAAGCTAGCGTTCTCATAAAAGCGCAAGAAACACAATATGCCAAAAATATACACAACGAAGGAAGTGTCTAGACTATATAGGAATAGGAAATGCATGGGTAGGATCTGCATGGGTAGGATCTGCATGGGTAGGATCTGCATGGGTTTAATGAGATTTGCAAACATCTCGCAGAAGTCACCACACGTGAAATTGTTGCAAATAGTTGAATCTATTGGAAAACAACACTCTCTTCTGGAGTTTAAGTATTATTCAACATTCCGTTCAACATTCATTTCAACATTTTTTTAGATATGTAGAAACAATCCTTCCTCTTTCCCTTCAAGAAGAAAATATAGTACTGTAGTCAACTGAATGTTGTTATATATATGGTATAGACAAACAAACTGACTCTTACCAGTAGTTGGGGGCAGAGAAGACGGTTATACACTTCCCATTGTGAGCTTCCTCGTACCCTAGTGGTTTGACTTCATGACTCCGGATGATATAGTCCAAGTTGTTGAGCTCCAGGAACTTTTGTGTCACATCAGGCCCAAACTGGATGGCTACACCTCGCTTGCTAGGGGCACGACCAGGCTGGGGAAAAAGGTCACGTTTTGTGGTGTCATTCTGTAGGTATAGAAATGCCAACTCCAACGGATTCAAACAGATCTACTAATGCAACTTCAGTAATAACCGAGGTATGCACGCTTCATACAGAAGATCTTCATAGCAAGGACGATTTCATATAACGGTCATAGTGTAGCCTGCTGAATTACAAAAGTTGCTGTTACATATCAGTCAGGGCTCCAAATACTTTTATAGCAACCTCAAAAAAATTTTAAATTGCTGCAAGTCCAAGTATCTTGAACATAGGTTTAACTAATTAAAGATTGTTCATGGAAAGAAAATGCACTCTCTGAAGATAAATGCCCATAGGAAAAATCCCCTAGATTAAGTGCAAACATACATATGCCTCCTTTGGCATTTTCCCCCAAATTTCAGGCATTTTTCATCAGTTGCATTCTGTGAGTTGTTTACGTAAAAATGCGCTCTTGTTTTCAAAATATTTCACAAAACCAGCTTTGGTGTAAAGCAAAAGATTTATCAAAATGATGATTTTGATTCTTGGTGCACACAGCGGAAGGCCGCTCACACAACACTAGCTGTCTCCCTCCCCAAACTAGGTACTACACTATGCTACCAGAATGGACCTTTCCAGCCGAACACCATAAGCCCCGCCCCCTGTTCGATCTCGGGTTCTATTTCAAAACCTCGGTCAAAAACGGCGCGAGTTGCAAAAACATGGCCGCCGCCGCTATCAAGCTGAGGATACCGGCTGACTTCGGTTGAGCTTTTGGGGCCTTAAAATCCTCTTAGAACAGGCGGAAGAAAAATGCTATGCATTCTTTGTGGAATGCTACATCCACTAGGTACAGTCATTTGAGGAGGGGGCGCATATAGTTGCGGTAAGGGTGATATAATTTCAGTCAAAGCGTAAGAGGGAGGCGCTCCATAATATTACCTTGTTGGTGGTCAGGAGTGCCCGGTTTCTGACATGCGGTCGATGCAGGTGTAAATCTGGGTACGTATATCTGTGACAGGGTTTCTACTGCGTTTGTTGCATGCATGGCATGTGCATACATGCTTTGCAGAAAAAACAAATTAAGAAGAAAGCAACTGGGTCACTCACGGAGAGGGAGCTTGTACCACATGCCAAACATAAGACCCTACTACAAAGTCCACTAGTGCAGAGTCCCGTCTCTCCTACGTACATTGCTTTACATGCACATCCTGTCCAGGAAGAAAGTAATGCTATGTATAGCGCCTACCCTTCCCAAAACAACAATACTCGATCGGTATAGTCTTCAACAAAAAAGGCATAGGATTTTTCTTTGCCCATTCCTGTCCCACTAGGGCTGTTTTTGACTGAGTATTCGAAATAGAATAGGGGGTTCTATTGAAGTTCGATATTGCATTCGGCTGGAAGGGTCCATTAGGCAAGTTGCGCTAAATAAAACATTGGTTGTGATGAGGTGCAACTGGGCAACCAGGTCTACATTTTTTACATGTAGGTGAAATCACTACCTTTATAAAGGCAGGTGTACATGTCTACTGTTAGTACTAAAATGTCAAGCTAGTCGTGAATACAACAAATAAAGTCATGGTCAATATCTGCAATTATATCAATATATTATATAATGTTTTGGCTCACCAGTATTTGAGGATCTGACCACAAGAGCTCACACATCACACCTGTGGGAATAAAAAGACTCAAGCCCTTCACAAAAACATGACGTGGTTCACATCATGCAACAAATTGACAATTACTAGGCCTGAAAAAAGTTAGGGTTGTACATGTACATGTACATGTAGATTGGGATTCCCTTTTTCTGTTTCTTTGTCTTTTTAAATACCTTTTGCCAAACTGATCCAACAGATGCAGCTTAGCGTAGCAATGTAAAACCAAGTTGGCAAAACTGAAAAGATTCAGCACACTGATATTAACATCATACATGGTGCACGCACGAGTGTAATTAATAGAACACATAAGCACAATATTCATTACATATCCTCACACATGTACATGTACATGCCCCATTCGTGTGTGAAATACAGGAAATCTGTTTTGAATTGCAACACCTATATCATATGTCAGATTTAAAATTCTATGTTCTTTGCCAGCGGCTGACAAAAAAAGGCTTATAGGTTCAGCAGGTTTTTGCCTGGCTGGTATGGTGCCCCTTGTGGCAGCTATGCAGTACAAGCAAAAACCAACCTGAGTCTGGAGGTTGTCTGTTCCTGTCGATCTTCTTGATTTCCTCGAGTGTAACATCATCCCTGCTGAAGAGACCTCCATGCATACACTAGGGACAAACAAATACATTTGTAAATGAAGGAAAGGCTCTGTATTACAGCGACCTACATTAATTTTGGATTCTATCACTTAATATTATTATATAGCATTTCCTCTCATATGTTCTATATCTGTTTCCTGCACAATTTTTTTCCATTCATCTCAGTTGTTATACACAACCCTGAAAGAAAAATGTGATGCAATGATAGAGTTCTGAAAAGCAAAACTCAAAGAATTTTTGGCCTAATCTGCAGGATAACTAACCTCATTAATCAATAAAAGAAAGAATGAAAGTTTGGCCAGAAGCTTAGGGTCTCATTGATGAGTTTTTTCTTCCCATAGACTTCTATGTTATAAATCATGGTTTAATGGGCGCGTTCATAATGAAGCTTTGTGAAATTTCAGCAGATTTTTCATTCTATGTCGAGCACATTTACCCTATATCGTGGGAAAAAAATGCCAATGTCAACTATACATAGGAACTTTTTTTATAGCAATTACAAACTATGATTAGTCAATCCCCACACGCGTCCGTGCAGCTGTTTATTTTTTTGGCTCGGATCTCTTTTTAGGGTCCCCCCTCGGAGTAATACATCAATGAGACCTTATATAGTATGTCCAAATTTCTGTCCGTTAGCAGACAGCTTCATTCTGCCACCATGTTGGACCCAGTTCACACTAAAAAAATGGAAGTGGATTAAGCATTGAGTCATTTCAGAAATTTTCTAGCCGCTTAAAAAAATGTGTTTACACTGCTCTTTGCCAGTGCGATTAGTGTGGCCTCACGTAAAGGGAAAGAGGATAGCAGTCTAGTTATGAAAACATGCCGACAAAATTGTCAAAACACTCAAGATACCCGGTACCTTGATATGCAAATCAAGACACTACCATGGCGGTCAGTGCCAGACCACATCATTGATATGGAAAGTGTGTGAAAGTGATATGGGACATAATTAAGGTTTTACCAAGATCTTGCTATTGATACAGTGTGTCAGCGGTAGTAGGTTGTAGACTTCTGTGAAGAGCTCGGCCATCTGTGCAGAGTACTTAGTCTTGACCTCTCCCTCGAACCCGTACATCTGATTCATGGTCTCTGTCTCATGGTTACCTGGGAGGAGATGGAGGATAACATGTGAGACTTCACATGAAACGACAGGTAAAAAAGAATAGACCTTCGCATCTATGAGGAAGTTTCACCTAATAACTTTCAAGGAGATTGGTAAAAAAATTCAATTTCGTGGCAACATTAATCTTTTAACACTCACAAATGTAGGTAGTGCGTGCCCTCACCTATCCGTAAAAAAAAAATGACATGTACTATAGAATGCATTCATTGTGGAGTGGGGAAACCAAAGTTGTGAACCCTTTGAAATGCTATTTCATGATGCATTCTGAAAAGCAAATTTCAACTGAAAACTATCAGGGATCGAAATACTTTTATTTTGCTACATGCAAAATTGCAAGTTGGCAAAAATTTTACGTGCAATTTGAAAAAATTACATGCAAAAGACAACTAGTCTATACTGCAATGTTCTAGCCAGCATCCATCATTCCGTCCTTTGGCGGAATGTTGCTACTCAGGATGGATAAGAATTTTGCCCATTCTGTCACTTTTGACGGACAGAAATCGGCGCATAGAAATATAGACAGAACTTGAAATTTTTGAAAGATAATCAGCATGTAAGTTTGCAGCAAAGCCAAATTTGATTATTCATAACACTTACTGACGACCGGTGTATTTTGATTACATCTAGTGAAGCTTCCAGAGAAAGTTACCGGCAAAAACAAGGAAGGAAAAAGAAAGACGTCCATATGTTGTTCTGTCTAAGAGTAGGGTGTCTAATTCCTCAGTATTTCTACTATAGGCCAGGTATTTTCAACATGCAAGATTGCAAGTTCAGAATATTTTTACATGCAAATCTTGAAAATTACATGCAATTTGCAAGTTAAGTATGTGTATTTCGAACCCTGACTATGAGAATCCAATACCTTATTACATTTGGCCACACCAATTTAATTTGTTGCTTCTCGGATTTCCCGACCAATTTTTTTTTCCTATTCGGGAAAAAAATTTACTCACAAGAAAAATAATATAGGTTTTGCTATCACAGACCTGTAAAAAAAAACATGATAGAAAACAACCAATAAGCTTCTTGCATTTCTTCAACACACATAATTTCATCAGTATAAAAACAATTCCCTTTATTCAGAACAGTGGTATTAAATCAAAGGAAGAGATTCATTGGATGAATCATGCCATGAAAAGCTGAAAACTTGACTACTACTAGTAACCTTTTTTTGTGTTTTATAAGCCTATGTTCACCCCAGACAAATTTTATTTTATTTTTTTACCAACCGCACCAATATTTTTCTGAAGAAGTCAGAAGCAACAAATGAAATTGGTGTGGCCTCTTATGTCCAGTCATGTACTGTACTCACCCCTGGACATGAAGAAGCTATCAGGTATCAACAGTTTCCACCCAAACAGCACCAGTATACACTCCACAGAGAAGGAACCTCTGTCCACAAAGTCACCATTGAATAACTGACAACACAGTCAAGGTAAACATCCACACTGGTTTGGAAGATCCAAAATTCGTATATAGGATAAAACACATAGGCCCAATCTATACACAGTTTTTGGAGATGTCGGAAGGGATCTGGAACGTTGGCCGCGGGACACCCGTGGCGCTTGTAGTAAACAGCTATGTAGCCTAATGAGCCCGCGTTATATGCTAATGAGGCCTCCCGAAGTCGGGACACATCTACACGCGCACAGAACTTGTCGGGGACCCCTGCTAAGCTATCAGGCGAATGGTCCGGACCTTTCGGGAGAAATTCTGCCGATATCTTAGTGGCGATATTGCAGTTCCATCTAGACGCTGAAAAAAAGCTGTCGACGAGAGGTTGTCAGCTCGCCGATATCGGGAAAAACCGTGTCTAGATCGTGCCAAAGTAACAATTGTACATGTACATTTGTATATCCAAATTGATAGATTTTACTGTCTTGGTTAGAAATATTTTTTAAAGACCTCAGCCAATGCCAAATGGACATTTTAAGGTGCAAGGTCCAAGGCCCTAGTTATGAGCTCTGCAAGTGTATTCTAATACACTTAATCTTTTCACTTGTTTAACCAAGGAGGTCAAATGAAGAGGAGAGAGTTCCTGCTAGAAAAGTGGTAAAAAAGCGACACAGGAAACCAGTAAATATGGTTAGATTTAACAAATCAGTGATGAAAATTAAAAAGAAATCTACTCCATTTGAATTCATGACTTAATATTCCATTCTATATATGGGTGATCTGGTGTGGCAACCTTCATTTTATTTACCACTAGGTTTCTGTAAGCCACTTGTATTTGCAGTCTCGCCCCCCCCCCCCCCCCCCAAAAACCCTGAGTAACAACATTTAACCCTGTTACCTGTGGAAATGTGACCCCTATTCTATAGAACGCTATGGGGGACAGAGATGTTTGGAAGGAGAGAGTGGACCTGGTCCGGGCAAGTAGCCCGCGACAATGACGACGATCCCATTGGCCTAGTGTTTTACATCTGCATCTCAAAACAATTCTCAGTAGTACTGTAGTTATGAAATGGATGTCTTGCTTGTGAAGAGAAAAAATGAACCATCAAGATCTATAGTAAATCAAAATGACTCTACATGTCATTGTGTATCCTTACATGAACATTCATATCTTGAATCTATGCATAAATAAGATATGGAGCTCATCAAAATATACACTGTATGTTCAGGGTAATGAAGCTAGGATTAACAAAGGATACGTATGGATTTTCTTTACTGGGGTTTCCGTTCAGTCTGAAGATGTTCATAAGATCGTAGTACTGGCCGTGGATGTCGCCACACACCGTGAATTTGGAACCCTGGAAAGAACAGTAGGGAGTATATAAAATGGTCACATCACAGGGCTCAAATTACCACCTGCATATGCAGGTTAGTGCAGGTAAAATTGGAGCTGTGGACGTATTTCTGGTGTCTACCTGCACCTAACCTGCACTGGTCCGTGTACTGGGTTTTACACATAAATGTCTTATGATGTAGGTGTATGCGGATTCTTATCAGCTACATTGACTGTTACCGCCTCTAAAGTATAAAAGAAAATATAGCAAATGGTTTCTGAGCAATTTTAGTATGATCCATACTTCCTAAGTTCAGAGTAGTGCAGGTAAATTTTGTCTGGTGCAGGTAATTTTCAATGTTACCTGCACCAGTGCAGGTATGCAGAAAAAAGTATTTTGATCCTTGAGCTCAGCACATTCACATCATACTCACAGTCACACTACTTGATATATACCCTGGGTACTCCACATTCTCAAGGAATTGGTGTTATCAAGGCCTTTTCGAGAATGTCTATCTATATACAAAATATAAATGTATATATCACATAATGTACATATACCTCTGTTTGTAAACTAATAATACATTAATCTCAAACTATATCAACTAACTGCTAGTAATGCAAAGAAGAACTAGGCACTGTGACTTTAAAAAAAAGAGACACTTACATCGGATATTTTGATGTCAACCAGGGATGGCTGCTGCTCAAAAATTTCTTTTACATCAAGTAAGATCTAATGTGAGGAAAAGGAAAAAATAACAGATAGTGAGCATGGGTGGGTAGTACATTAGGTGAGTAACGTTAGGTGAGTGTACAAACTGTATGTGATTGAGTGACTGAGAAGAAAGAGGAAAGCAACTGGAGTTTATAAGATACAAATAAAATACGTCATAAGGAATTCAAACTCTAACAAAGATAGACATATAATTATAAATATCACAACCTGCGACAATCTTTACAATGCACAAAATGAAACTTCACATTACATTAACCTCTATTAACATTTGAAAATAATTTCATCATGTTGGAAGATCATAGGACATAAGAGTTTTCTTTGACACAACCAGTTTTTCAGGCTACATATAGCGGTGAGAAGCAGAACTCCAGTTAGAAGCTCTGAGGAAGATGTCTGAGCTAAAGCTAAAGTTGCCATGCATCACATTGTGCTGCGTAGTCCCGGCACCCATCTCCGTTTTTAAGCCCTCATGCAGGGGTCACACAAATATAAGTCACTACAGCAGGGGGCCAGTCCACCGGTAGTGAAGTGTGTTTAGCTTCCATACTCTTCCTCTTTGCAGAGAAAGAAGTATGTACCATTTTTAGAGTCTTTGGTATGACCCTGCTACAACATCCAGTCTTCCTTGGCGGTCTCCCATCCAAGTACTGTCCGGACCGCACGTTGCTTAACTTCCGAGATCGAGGGATCAGGGGTACCAACGCACCATGGCGGTACGGACAGACATTGAAACGTCAGCATGTGAGAAAAATTGGTTGTGTAAAAGAAAACTCTTATGTCTTCCAATGAAGTTCCATTAACATTTATTCACTGGGTCAAATGTACTCACCACGCTGAAAAAAAGAGATCTGCGATTATTACATATATCATGCAATGTCCCTCTGATCTCTCTCAGACACACTGTTTTCAAAGTGGCAGATATCCAAATGTGAGGGACCAAATATTGCCCACCAAATGTTTAGCATCTCAGCATTTTTTTGGTAGGAGAGGTTCTCCTGTGCTGCCACCAACAAGTAGAATTCCAACCTTGTATGCATATTTCCTGTGCAGTTTCTTCTGTGCCTTGAACCACTCCATCAATTCTTCCATAAACTTCACTGTCACCTTCCCATCTTCTAATGCTGGGCCACTGTAGTCGTCCTCAATATCTGGAAAGACACCAGGTCTCAATTTCTTTCAAAAATCTCAGACATACATTTTGTATAAGAAACAACTCTGAGAAGGCTTTTCATACTACAGTCACTGTATAATGTTGTTTAATAGTTCACACAGCACACAACCAAAGTTTTTCATCTACAACACCTAGCTGCAGTATAAAGTAGAACCAGTCTGGTCACCATAGAAATTAGCCATTTAACAACCAGTTGAGATCCAGTCAATTTCATGTCTAACTAGAGTTCGGTGACCTCATACCTCCATGAAATATTTTGAGCTTTTGTAGATTTTACACAAATAACTTACATACATGTATTTGCATAATTTCTGCATGGTGATGTTCATTATTGACATGTCACAAGTATCAAATTCCCATCATATATTATCAATATCTTTTGCTATTTTTGCATAGATTATGCAAATCAGTTCCTCCATTGCATATTTGTTTATGTTCCACCCACCATAAATTACATGTGCTGCATTTATTGAAGTCCAGTTATGGAAATCAATGGAATTATATAATTTCCTAATTAATCATGCAAATTAAGTCCTCATTTGCATAATGTGTATATCATTTTGAACATCTTTGCCTAAGCCACCTGCATGCCTTCATTTATCCTCTTGTCTTGACAGAAATGCCCCTGCAGTTCCAAATTTAAACGTTAGGGGGCTCAAACCTGCTCCACCTTGTCCTGACGTCGAAAGCTATATCAGTATCTCATATCTGCCAACCAATGTCAAAACCGTATCATGCCCAACACAATAGATACATTGAAAAAACTGCCATGATAGAATATTTTCAATAAATATGCAAATGTTATCCCATTTTGCAAAATTAGTATTTCATTTTGTACATTTTGTCTAAGCTACCTACATACCAAAAATCATGAAAATCCATTATTCCTTTCTTGACTTATCTGCTTCGGAATTTTTCTACAAAAATGCCCCTGCTGCTAGAGCTCCAAAACTTATGTTGCTTCTTACCGAGCATATGAGCTTTCCAAAGCCCAAACATTGTGACCATAGCTTGTTCTGATATCCAAACATGAAGTTCCACTGCAGCACCAAGGGAAGCCGCTAGGGAGCCCCAAATCAAATCATTTCCAGCGTTCTTAACAATACTCATAGTATAAAACCAATCAATCCAGCCATTATCTTGTTGACAGACACACACACACACACACTAGTTTGTTAGTGTGGTAAAACTAAAAAGATAAATAGAAAAATAAATAGATGATGAAGTGGTTCTTGTCAGATCGACAGATCAACAACAGAGGTGCTGGTCATCTGAGTGAGGCTTATATACTAGAAGGGGCCTGTCCAGTATAATGTAGTCAGGATAATCGTCACACAGTTCCAACAAAGTTCACAATTTGAACATGTCTTATCACAATTTACTCACCCATGCTCTCTAGGTTAATGGATTCAGACACACACTTCTTGACATCGTCCACTCTGATGGCCCGTTCAAATGCCTGCCTCTTCACGATCTTGTTACATTCTGTGAACTTGGCCTTCGCATCCTTGTCATTAGGGCGAACTTTCACCACCTTTTAATGGGACAAACATGATTATAATCTACTTCTTTTCCACAGAACATATTTAAGATCACATGAAATCAAAATAGAAACAAAGAGAGCAGAAAATCGTGGACTTACTGTTTCAAAATCCTTCAGTGCTATCTTGAACTTTCCAATAGCCATGTTTGCAGAGGCTCTCCTATAGTAGCCCTAAATGATACATAAATACAAAAAGTGCCAGGTAGAAGTTGTTATTTCCAATTGCTTAATCAAAGTTTTGTCTATATTAACATTCATGCATGAGATCATATTCAAATTTGTGCAAAATGCAAACAGTTATCTTCATACTGTAAATGCATTTAAGTTCACGAGGATTTAATTTCGCGCTAGCTGGGAAATGGACTTTTCGCGGTGGTTTTAAGTTCACGGCAACACCACAGACTTCAGTCTAATATAGTACCATGATAGAAAAATGTTCGCGGTGGTTTTAATATAAGTTCGTGGTGAAGTGGTCACCGCAAAAACCGCGAACATTAATTTACCGCGAACATTTCTGCATTTACAGTAATATAGACAATGATCATCATCATGTTAATTGTATGTCTTTTATTCAACGAAGAAACGTGCTACAAATGTTTGCCAAAGAGTCTACTCCGCTGCATGATGGAATTATCAAGTGGTTAATTACCCTATTTGGCTAGTTAATGACCTTGAATTATACGTCATAACCAACATGTAATGCGACCTTCTGATTGGTCAACGCCACCTGGCTTTATGATAATAGACTATAACTCCTACTAGTACTAATGTCAGTTTGTATAGATTCAACATATATGGACAAAAAAACAAAGATTGGCTGCAAAGACTGCAGTCCATGTCTCAAGGGTAACAATGATACCACACCTTGACGTAAGAACTGTCAACTTCCAGTGCTTTTGAGGCATCTGACAAGGCGTATCCAAAACACTCTGTGCGGAGATAAGCAATGCTCCTGTTCCCATAGTATGCCGCATTGTAAGGGTTGAGGTCGATTGCTCTGCTATAGAACTCTATAGCCTTCTCATAGCCTTTGTCTGCAAAACAATCATGTTGACATCATACCAGAATCTGTAAAAGGTCGTATTAATCTTGAAATGTTCACAGTGATTTGTGCTGATCCACTGTAAATGTGATCTTTCCACTACAAAATCATGACACAAGTTGGAGCCCTCCCCTGGTGTATCATTGGGGCATCGCTTTTTATCAGCAATCGCCGGTCATCCCTAGCATGCTTCGGGGAAACAGCTTTGTTTTCATGTTTATAGCGCGGACATGTTTGCAAGGTTCTGGGGGATACACCAAAAAGTAGTTACTCAAGCAACTGGATATGGTTTTGAAACGGTCAGACGTTTCGAACAGAATCCACTATCCTTCGTCAGTGACACTGTTCTGGGGGATATTCTGGCGACTTTGCAGCTGAACCTTAGCATGCTAAGTTCGTGCTACCAAGAAGACGCTACCAGAGATGATAGATGAGTGATCGTTTCACAATCGACGAGGACTCTGATGAATGTGAGTACAATGAAAACTATGCTCTAGCCATGTTTTGGCCACGTGTTTACAACTGTATGTAACATCTTATATAATAAGATATAGAGACAGTTCTGTACAACTACAATTTTTTTAAAAAGATATCAATCTTGTGAAGGTGGAATATATAGACCTGGAAATGGCTGGAATACTCTAGCCTATGTTTTATTCACCTTGTTGTGCATGGTTTTAGCTTTCCTGAAATGTATAGTTTTACATATGTGGCGCTACTGTAAAGCTAAAAGCAACTCTATGACTACAAGTCCCGAATGTCGGACGACTCGGACCATCACCAACTCGGCCCAGTCAACTCGGCCCATCTGCCGGGACAACTCGGACCATCCCCCCTGGACAGCTATCTAATTCATTTTTTTTTTCGAAAACATAATCCCCAACACTAGTTTTATATGTATATACTCTGAAATGAGAAAACTGTAGGTTGGATTGTGTAATTCATCGGAACTTTTCGGCATTCCAGGCGGCGCACATTAGGTCGTTGACCCCGAAATACGCAGCGTGTGTGGACATGTGGACATGTGTGAGGCGCTTCTAATAGGGGACAGTAGTAAACTTTATCATTACTTGCTCTTCGGAATAGCTTAAGACAAATAAGATGTGGGTATTGATCAGAGTATGAGTCATTCGTGTTGAAGATTAATTGCCAATTAAGAATTTTTTTCAAGCCGACCGTGTCCACTTTGTTTTGATATCGCGGTTTTAAAATCGCCGGCGCCCGCGGCACATATGATACTAGATCAAAGGACCGCCACTCTGTATGACCAGGAAACTTCTGATGTTCTAATAGTAGCAGCTGGAGACAATCTTTATGTTAGTACAAATGTACCAAGAAATGACAAATTAACTTTTCTTCAAAAGATAAGTCCGACTGGTACATGGGGTGGTCCGAGTTGACCAGGGGGGTGGTCCGAGTTGACCAGATTTTCAATGGGCCGAGTTAGTAATGGTCCGAGTCGTCCTGATTCCACAAGTCCCAAACACTATGGAATTCATTCTTGCCAATTTCTACATTTTACACAAAATTCCTGAAGCAAGGTGTAAGTTCATGCAGCAGTGGAAGGGTTTGACAATGAGAGACAAGGCATTTCAGTTTACTTAAACTTGTTCACCTGTATTGCAATTATGTGTCACTAGAGTTTGGGTCAGCCTTTAAAAAAATACAAGAAAAAAAACAACATAAACCCTACCTACCGACCATGATATTTTCAGGACTGAATCAGGAAACACAAGATTTTTTTCTAGGCCTATAATTTTTTTTTTATAAAGGCATAATTTGACATAATCATTTGAAAATCGTATCGCCCTGATACTTGAGACATAGGCTAGCAACAGTGTTTAAACCGTAGAGTTGTGTAATCTTGTTTTAGAAAAAATAAAAACAACAGCACAATTTCTTGCTAATCTCCAAGCAGATCCTATGGTGGCATAAGATAGTATAAAACTGGCCAAGGAGTGTAGATTAGAGATTAACTTGCCATGGACTGATGGAGAACAACAACAGCCAGTCAGATCGCACCACAGCCCGGCGACCTTTCTGGTACTCTAAGATGATCCAAACTCGGTCATATCGCGAGGATGACTTACTGGTATACTTACCTTTGAAATACGAGTTTGCTTGATTCTTGAGTTCCTCCGCTGTTCTCCTAACCTCATCGGTAAGATCGCTTTCCGATCCAGAAGCGGGTTCCTTTTCAGTGGGCGCCGCCATTTTTTGCTTTACCCAGTATTCTGTGCGCGAATTTGGGCCCAACCAATGTCGTCACGGGGAGGAGCTTTTGTATCTAATGTCTGAGAACAACACCTATGAAATGAGTCATCTGATTGGGTGATGGTGAGACAACGCCCCGCAATGTTGTCTTGTCATTGGCTAAGTAAACGGATTTAATCTACAAGACCTCCGGGTCAATTTGGGTAATTTACACATCGACCAAGACACAGCACCTCTCACGTCTGTCACTTGTCTGTGAGAGTGAAGTAAGAATTTAGGTTTTCTACCTCTACTTCTCCAAAGTTTTACCGAATTTTTGGGGTGTACTGTCCAAAATGATGATACTAACAGGGGAACCAGCCGATGTGTAGATTGTAAACTCAGGTAAGCACGGGTGTCAACATGATTTTGATTTGAGAGATCTGGCGCTGAAAAAATTGAAGGGGCCCGCAAAAGGTTTCCATGTAAACAATAGGACAGACTACTACCATTGTGCTGTCGGACAGGCAGTACAGCACTGAAAAAGGCATAATATAGAGGGCCCCCAAGCCCTTTTCCGTAGAGCATAATCGGCGGTTTAAATTCTATGTATTTCGTAGTAGGACTGAATTATTCAACGTAGAGCGTACCCGGTGCGGGTTTACGGAAAAGGCTGGGATGTCTACCTGGGCTGGCTATCACGTCAGGCGTAGAAGCTAATCGGTCGTAAAGCGTATTCAAAATTTCCTTTAACCTAACTAGTCTACCGGCAAACTTTACCTGCGAACATGCAGGTAATTGCATTTCAAAGAGTTCAGATTTAAAAATTTTGCCATTGGACATAATGAAAATATTTTGGAGAAGAAGAAATACCACACCAGCAAAGACAACAGGGAAAACATAATTACCATGTTGTTGTTGTCTGTCTACCTGCTTCAATTTGTCGGTAGTTGGTCGTCTTTCCTTCTCTTCCATCTCTCTTTGTGCTTCCAAACACATGCGTTTCACACTCGCTGCTGTTTCCAATTGATCGGCTCTTGCACACTTAGTGCTTAGAGCAATTCTAGCCTCCTTTCTCTTTTGTCATCTGCTCTTATTTGTAGTTCTCATTCTCTTCTTATAATTGTTCAAATCTTCTTGTTGTTCTCAAAAACTTGACCATGGCTTTTTGAAGCTTTTTAAAAATAACCATAAGAGACTTCTGAAGCCTACTATAACAATTTGCTTATCATATCTTAGATATTATTTATTGATAAAATTTATTATTATTAGATTTATGAAAAGCATACCTACTTACTAGTAGTCTGTATTCATTTTCATACTGATGTATTTTTTACTGATATCTGGTGTTGGCTGTCTCCCAAGGTTCCAGGTAGAAGAAGAGATGGCAGAACGCCCCCTGAATGTCCTGGTTCCCTTCTCCAGCCCACTCACCAGGAGTTCCTCCAAGGCTGCTGCAGACTCAGGCTTGTATAACTTCATCTGGGATGATGCTTACACCACAGGCAGCTGCTACTTTACCAGTGGACATCGGGATATGCTGTCGTATGTGGACAAATGCAAGGCGAGAGGGGAAGTCGATATTGTTCTGAGCATGACCGAACCAGCCACGGTCGTTCACGCAGCGCTGGTTCAGGAGTTCCCACATCTCCGTGGCCCTAGTGTGGAGTCTGTCTTCTTGTGTATGAACAAGTATTACACACAAAAGGTCCTGGACCCAGACCCTATACCTCACGAGGGATTAGACTTGGACTCTCTTCAATTAGAGGAAGATGCCGTCAGAGTGGTAAAGGAGATTGGCCTCCCTGCTATCGTGAAACCCGCCTCTTCCTTGCGGTCTACAGGGGTAAAGAAAGTAAACACCATAGAGGAGCTGTTACAGGCCGCACATGACTTGCGCAAGTTTGGCACAGAAGTGGTCATGAGAGAAGTGTTTGATTCCAGCCTCATGAGACGCTATGTTGAAAAATATGTCGATCTCAAGAAATACCCTCTTGCTACCTGTAACATGGCAGTGGTAGAGAAGTATATTGAAGGAAAACTCTTCACAGTGGATGGATGTGTTTACAACGGGGAAATCATTCACTGGGCCATCTGTGACAACCTCTACTTCAAAAGCAGACCCGAGTGCATCCTCGGGTTTGCAATCCCGTCTCATCTTTCCTGTGACATGCAGTCTCGGTTGTGGCAGGCTTACGACAAAGTCCTGGACAGGATGATATTTCATGGGTTTGACAACCAGGAAGCCCACTTGGAATTCTTCCTCACGAAAGACGGAGATATTAAACTGCTAGAAATTAATGCCTGTATGTCTTTGACCTTGACTCAGCTGTACTTGCACTGCTTACCGGGCAGAGATTCGGTACGTTTGCAACTGGACCTCCTGAGGGGCGTTCATCCAACTGTGCCGTGTCCCTCGGGCAGATACAGTCTTGTAGGGTACATACAAACCTTTGCATCAGGGAAAGCCAAGGAGCTGGTAGACTTCCATGCTGCAGCTTGCATTGTTGAGGATGGGTTAGGAAACGTGAAGATCATCGTGGACCCCGAGCGTGACATTGTACTGGCGGGTGACTCGGGTAACATCCTGGGTAAAGTGACTGTACAAGGAAACGGGTTTGAAGACGCGTTCGATCAGTACAAGAACATCTGTCTTAAGATACTGAGAAAACCAGAGTTCTCTCCTTGGGAATGAAAACACTGCGATTTGATTGGATAAAAAGTTAGAAATAACTAGACATATCCTGTACATGTATTCATATTTTTTGATATGTATTATTTATTTCATTGCTGTATTTATTTCAGTTAACATACAAGTTTGTGCCATTCTCATAACAGTGAAAATTGCACCATCATGGTATGTGGAAACACTGTAGTCTATGGTAAGCCAAGGTTACACAAGCTAACTAAAGTCGTCGGTAGTTCAGGAGCAGTCGGACCAGGTTTAGACCATGCTTATCTTTTAGTGCCGAACATGTCCTAACCATCTACCGACCTGTAAATAACTTACTCCCAACTGAGCACAAATTGCTATCTAACCTACTTTCAACCATCCCGACATCTAACCGCAGACTGTCAAATCTCTCCTGACTTATTCCCAACCGATTGCTCACATTCTCACGACTTAAAATGAATGTAATCAGTGATTTTCATTTTTGTTCTTAATCAAAATAATCCATTCTTCCATGTTGGTAATATCACCAAGAGATCAATTTCGGATCACAGATAGCTCCAATATGGCATTCCGTGCAATTAACAGAAGTGTGTGGTTATTCGTTGTGCTACCGATCAACAGGCTTCCACAGTGTACACTGAAACAATCATGACTTTTATTAATTACCATTTCCAAAGCTAAGATTTATTTTGTGGTAGTTACTTTATTTTATTACATTTAATCAAAATTGCAGCAAGGCAATACAGAGGGCATCCCAGGCAGTAATAATCTACAGTGAATTATAATTAGGCCATAGCAAGTAAACTTCATGGATGACATCCTCTGCAGACTGAGAAAATAATGAGATAGGGGGAAAAAAAGATGGGTGAAAAAACAAGATGGCAAATTTTCAAAATAGACACCATATATGTTGTAACACATGGCATTATAGCAAACAAGGCATTCACTCGTGTATTTAAGAAGTGCACCAGTGTTGTAAAAGTGCCACTAGTGTAGTATACTGGTTTTACTAACTATGAACTTGTCATCATATCATCAACATGGTCTAACTTAAGATTACTGCAATAAGAAATTTACAAACAATTACTGACAATTTTTGGCCCAATCATTCATTGCTTTGTACCTACTACATGTAGGTCAACAAAAGAGTTTAAAAGTCTAGTACGTGTGTGTATGGCCCATTAGTTACCACACTTAAAACTTGTCTGTTGCCATAAGTACCATGTTTAACAGTCTTGTTTGCTTCCTTCGTATTTGTGTTTATCTCAAATGTCTCTGCACACACTGTACAGAATTTAGTGTATAGTTCCTGTGCTTCCATCTTAGGAATGTTGGAATGGTACTGCATGGCTTTTCCTTTGGTTTTACCGCCAAGAGTTGCCTGCAAGTAAAACATTGGGGAAAAGTCATATGAGAAGAAAATACAGAAAATTATGGTAAATGACTCCATTTTCCACTTATAAGGGCTGACAGCTGACGGATAAACATTTGTTACAGATTGTTCAATGAATTTCATTGATAAAGAACAAATCTTTCAAGTGTTGTGTGCTTTTACGTCATAATTCAACATAATGCATCAGAATTTCCAATCAAGGATCACTCTTATATAATCAGCATATTACTATGTAGTGAAGAGGGGCCCTTACACAAAAGGAAAAATAAGAAACAGAAGGAAACTCCAGCTATGCTTAACGAGCAACATTTGCTAACATAATCTGCCAGGTATCATAAGGCCCAATCTATATTAGTTTTTCCCGACCCTACCTATATTTGCGCATAATCTGGCTGCCATGTTTACCACCGTGTATGTCATGGGCAGAAATTATCTTAAAGCTAAAACTTAAAGTCTAAACTTAAAGTATGCAAGATTGGATGTTTTATAAAATGTAGAAGGGAGTATATATTTTTTACACCCTTCTAGAGTGTCTTCGTTCATTGAATAATATGATGGTTAACCAGGAGTTATTGTATTCTAGTGTCAATGGTGACTTAAGCACTTGAAAAGTTACCTGTGGTACTATCAGCACATCACCAGGCAGGTCCAGTACTGACACTAGCTTTCCGTTTGGCTCAGATTCGCTTAGTCTGACTGCCAGTATGGATCGTACTGGAAAATGATTATTATAAGTAAAGGTTATCTATTGCAACTTGAGCAGCATGTGTAATTCTGTTACCGGTAACGTTACTAAATACTTTCAAAATCTTTAGAACTGAATGGATGTATCAGTTTCATCCTAATGTTGGGGTAGTCAATAAATCACAACATGGACATAAAAATGTTGAGCTTAAAGGGGTATTCCACTCCAAAAGAGGGTATTATAATTGCTTAGAGAATAAATCGTTATGCTTGAATCACGATTGTTTTGTCAAATCTACCATAAGTTGAAGCGTAGGGGAACATTGTAGTGATCCAATTCTTGAATTCCCCTGAGGATCCTTCCAATCAAGGGTCTGGTGGGGGAGGACGTGACTCTTACAAGAGGAATAGGCATCGGTAGGTACTGGCATTAATAATAGTTCTTTGATATTTTCTACTTCTTGAGTTGACGAAATGAGTGTACACAAAAACAACAGAACTGCCAGCCAACACGTTTTAATTATAATCTGCGGTCATTCTGCGGTAATTTGTCCAAGTATTAAGTAATCTTTGTTTGAAAAGCCAATTAGCCAAGAACTAGTCTTTATACATTGCAGAATGTTGCTTTAAAAGTGTCAAAATCTCATTTGTATGTCACTCACCCATCTTCTGTACAAGATCTTCTGTTGCTCCTTTGAGGAAACACAGGTAGATGACAATACCACGCCCAACCTGTCAATTAGTCAGATTATGTACTTTATAATCACTGGAAATGAAATGCACTCACAAATTTTCAACATTCAATTGACATTATGTTTTGGCCATCATTACTTTTTCACAAAAGCAGCGAAAACATTATATTACTTTTGTTAAACACACACTCGTTACATTATTTTTGTAAACACACATTCAAATTTACATTTGTGTTAATATCATCATCATTTGCACACTTCAAGGAGATTAAGATTAACTTCATTTTACCTCGATATCATTTTCTAAGACTTCCTTGATAAAAGGTACTACGACTACATAATAATATGGCAAAAACACAAAAGAGCTGAACCAAGGAGGTTAAAAAGATCTAAAAATAAAAAAAAGTTAACGTTATATCTTATGTAGCCGCAGAGTCGACTGTTGGCCTATTATCGCTTATACTACTAACGCTCCCGGCCGGGAGCGTTAGTAGTATACCTATAAGCGATAATAGGCCAACAGTCGACTCTGCGGCTATATCTTATGGTCACTAACGTTTAACGTTACCTCAACATATTCAGCTTCCTTTTCTTCTGATGGTGGTTGGACTTGAAGCCTAGCATTAAGGCATTGTTGTATCACGACTCTGGCCTTTGGAGAAGCTTCCGCAGTGGCCATGATTTCTCACAAAGTCTAGTGCAATGGTATAACAAACAGCTCTTGCTTTGAGGTTGCATCAGACCCGGAAGTAGCTATACCTGTAACCTTTGACCCAAAACAGACCACAAGATGGCGGCGCCCAAGTCGAATCCTCACGACAGGACGAGAAAACCTAAACCCAAGGCCGACGTGGAGGAGGAAGAAGAAGAAGAAGATCCTATAGACAAGCTGGTCAACGCGTCAGGATGTGCGGATCAACACTTTGCACTCCTAGTATGTATTATTTCGATTATATCATTAGGCTCTGCTACTGTTTGACTTCGGGTCAAATTATATAATCTGCCCCCCTCCCACTGTTTAATTGCTTATATAATTTGATAAATTTAATAATAAACACAGTTTTTCGCCTATGGGGGTGGCGGGTTTTCATGGTTAAGGACCACAAAATTTATAGCAGAGTACGGAGATAATTTACAAGAATTTAAGAGCGAATGCATGTATAATGGTGGCATGACACAGTCTTTCGCGTATGGGGATTTACATTGTTACTAGTATTATAAAGGACCCCAGAGTGAGGAGGTTCGACGCCTCAAAATTCAGTATATTTGTATTGACCTGGGGGGAATCGTCTTCTTAAAGGGGGGAAACTTTCTAGAGGGAAAAGACCTTATACCTTTCTTTGCTATATACTTTAGCTGCATACATGTAGCCAAGCAGATTACACACTCTAGGACTAAGGGCTTGGTGTTCATATTATAGTTGAGGTGATCAATGGAAAAACAATTGTGTTCTTAGGACTGCATGGCAGAGCACCAAGACTGGAGGAAGTGTCAGGAGGAGACAAAGAAGTTCAGGTTGTGCATGACAGAAGCACAGAAGAAGAAGCTGGAGAAGAGATGACAAGATACCCCCTCCCTCATCCTCCAGATGACAATAGCCTCATAGTGGACATGATTGTAAGTGACTAGCAGAAACACTGACTCATCTATGGTCTTTTGCACAGGACTGCATAAAAAGTTGGCCAGGCTTTGACCTTAGTGTACACAATAAAATGAGCAAAGTTGTTTCACTCCCGAAAAAGGGCCAAACAGTAAAAAAAAATTATTTGTAGTCTTTTATTCATGTACAAGAATAAAGATTATTTATCTGTGGCCAGAAAGCAGTGATACTTATAATTACAGTACAAGTTCAATAAGGTTGAATAAGTTAACATTACATCAGCTAAACTCTATAGCTATGATACACATTAATACTGCAGTTTTTCTTTCTAGTGATACAATTTCATAAATATTATATACATGAAGCTACATTTCTTCTATGGTCATATTTATGTATCAAGTTTATTTGTTTATTTATTTAAGTTTGTATTATGATGACATTTTAAGCAAGTAGTACATACCTTCATCAGTACTTAATACAGTCTGTACAAGTTTTGAACAATGACTGCCACTTAGTCTAAATTTGCTGCTCAGAATCCCTACCTATGTTATAGAACACATGTATGTTAGCTACTTCCAATAATCAAATCAAACACAAGTACACAAGATCTATGGACTAGACTAACCCTGTATGACAATATTCATGGGGTTTAGTTGCAAAAAACTAGCAGATTGTTCATCAAAGGCTACAATTCATGCAAATAACAACAAATCTAGAATTCAATGTCTGTGCAATAATATGGTAAGATCATCTTATGTTGAAGACTTGGCCTTGATATCGGAAGGATACCAATTGCAATATTCAGATATTATCTGAAAATTGCATAGAGTTACCAGTACGTGTATACCTGTATTTGTCATACCATTGATTTAAATGTACCACATACAAGTATAGTGTAGGTATTTACAATTTTGGTTATATTAGTCAAACCTGCTCCCTTTTGGCTATAAGTCAAACCACCCCTTCAAACCAACCACCTGGTTGTTACAGTCGCTTTTTCTTGGTCCCGAAAGTTTTTCCCACTGATGTAAGCATTAAGCAGCAAATTTTAATGTATGAAAATCGGAAACCATTTATTCTATGCCTCGGGCATACTGTGACTCTTCAAATCGACCACCTGTCCAAACCGGCCGATTTTGCCTGGTCCCACAAATGGTCGTCTTGAGCAGGTTTGACTGTAATTTCCTATTGGAAATTAACTGTACTCTGAATCTTGTGATAAATCTCTAAGAAATGTGTAATTATCATATACAAGTACAGTTGGAACTTCACATAGACAATGCAGTACTAGTGCAGATATAAGTCACTAGATGGAGTCATAGTCTAGAAGACTCAAATCATCATCCATGGGTATCCTGCTGTACCTGTAACTGGCGACACCCCGAGACGGCCACAGGAGGTATGACAAGACAGCATAGGACAAGAAGTCAGCAGTCACTGTGATGCCTGGAACAAGTGGTTGTTAATAGAACTTTATTGCAAATTCATGCTCAAAGGCTAATTGCAAGAACATATGGAAATGAAATTGTGACAATAATAGGAATAGTGTGCATAGTCAAAATGTTTGATGAGGATTCATTTGTATTTGAACTACATGTGTAGAAAAAAGTGTGTATCATCGGCTTTCAGCAGAGCTGAAGTTGACCTGCACACCTCAGGTGCTCCCTCAGGTATCATTGCTGATTTTCAAAATGTCCTTGCTTGCAAAGTAATGATGATTTGTATTCTGGTAGACATTCATAGATCTAAAAGGCTTTATACATTATAAATCCTTATTTCTGATTTAGGCCGCATGTTGATTCGATTATGGATGACAAAAAAGTTCATTCACTATGAAATCTAAGAGGACTGGAAGGTCGAACAAAAAACACACACGTATGGTGTAACAAGCGATAGATTCTTCACTTTAGCACTTTCACATAATCTTTGACTTTGCATTCTGTGACTTTTCCATTATCCGTTATTTCTGAAAAAGATCTAAAAAAAAACGCACGAATGTCATCCATTTAATAGTATCATAATGGCCTAAAGCCATGTACTTATTGATAACCCCCACAACAATATTATTGTCTGCACCTGTATAAGTTCTATACTGCCACAGTGGAGGCACGACCTGTGAAACCACCACTGCTGCCACGGGTAGATAGAGGAACCACAGACTGTACACACTGCCCATCACTACATAGAACTGTTGACGGGTTAGCTGCGCCTCCTGGGGAAAGTACAGAATAATGCATTGTTCAGTCAAAATGTAATACTTTTTTGTTAAGTGCAGTTAGATGCCTCCATGCAAACAGGGTTGACAACTTTATTGTTTCACAGGACACAGTAACACAGGACACCAAAAATTTGTCATTACATGATACATTTCATATCCTGATTTGACCAGTCATTTATGAAATGGTTTCTTCTGTGCCTTATTCTTTGGCGTGTTTTGTGCGGCGAAAGAAATTGGCAAAATGTGTCCCAATTACGAAGCTAGATATTCATTTTCAGTTGGGTGAGGAAATGGGTGTAAAGTTCCTTTCCTTAGGGAACAATACCCAGAACCTTTAGATTTTAAGTCAACAACCACATGACGATCTTGCCTCTTCTAACATCTCATCACCTGAAGATAGCTGAGGTGTAGTTCATACAGGAACCACAGTAAAATGAAGAGTCGGAGACCCAGCACAACCAGGGTCTCCCAGGACAGGTTGTCATTTATTGTGGTGACTGGGTCAGTTGTGATCTGCAAATGATGAATGTAAAAGAAATACTAGTAAATCTTTCTATGTCTATGTTTTTGCGTCAAAACAAAGAGCTTGAAATGTGTTCCCCAGATGATTGTATGACCTGAATTTTTTTGTTTACTTCTAACATAATTATAAATATCACTCATGTTATTGAGTTTGTGTATAAAAGAAAATACTGTCGACCATGCTCAAAACATGATGCAATCTAAAAGTCCAGATTCCACCATATGTTTTTGTGGTAGGAGGGGAAGGGTTTTTTGTAGTATATTAAGTGAACAATTCCTCATTTCAGTTGTTACACATATTGTGAAATTTAAGTACATGTACTGGAATTAGTGACTGTTCTGTATACATGATTTGAAACATATTTGATAGGAGATGTGCAACTATCAACGAATGCATATTATTACATAAGGACGACTTACCAACCGTGTCGCAGTAAGGCCCACATCCACCAATGAGTACATAACGATGACCACCAGGAAGGCCTTGTGCTCCAGGTGGACTTTTGTTACTGTCCAGCCCCTCCCCAATAATAGCAACAGGGCCATGAACATGCACTGACTCACAACATCAACTACCACGCCAAAGTGTTTCACTGGCAGAATTCCTGCTCCATCAAAAGTATAGATGGCCAGGTGGAGAAAGTGTAAAGATATACCCAACCATTCCAGCAAAATGCTGGCTATGAAGACTCTTATGATAGTGTGAGAGTGTCCACGGTGTCCACATGAAAGAACTAAGAGAAAAAAGAGGTACAAAATTATGTAGGTAATAAGGATAATGCTGACATATTGAGACTCATAGGAAAGTTGGTAGTATAGAAAGTCTGTCTTTGTTGAATTTGGGTTCCCATTGACCAACCAGATGTCATAGTTTAATTCTCCATTTTCATTGGTTGAATTGACCCAGGTGCAGTTGGAGGTCTGTGATTGGTTGCAGTAGCATGGTACAAGAGAGAGATGCCATAGCCTAGAAGAAAACAAAAAATTAGAAATTTTAAAAAATAAGGTCATGTGTTGAAGTGCTAGTTACATGTACGTGTTAAACAACAAATTGGAAACAGATTTGGTTTCTTTAGAGAGATTAAATCACCTTGGTACATTTATGTTGTATACTGGAAGGGCAAACTGTGCTGCAGGTAGTGAGTTGTGGCAGGTTGTTTCTTCAGAAGGCTGTCCTATTGTACATGGTATGGACTGTGCCATAGCTCCATCAACACGGCACTGGGAGTCCTGACAGTTCTGGAAAAAATGCAATTGTCTCGTGACTAATGGACTGTTAAAGTGACTGTAGACCACACCAATTTCTAGGTTCCAAGATCTGCACTTGATTTTTTCTTGATTTGAAGAGAAAGGATCTAGGATCTGAATCAATCCCAAAATGCTCCTGTGGTAGCATATGGGTCTATCAGGCGATGGCTGGTTTGCCGTGTTTTGTTTTGGTTATATTGAGCTCTTTATTAACTTTATGTTTCATTTACAAAATAATCCGAGAACTAAGGTGCAGCCTAATAAGTGTCAAGTCAACCTAGAAAAAAGACTTGTGTCTTAAGTACGTGCAAGTAGTAGGAAAAGATCCTGTGAAAAAGATCCTGTGAAATATCAAACGTTAATATCAGACTCAAGGTTTTATCAGCTAAATTTCAAATCTAGGTCACCTTGGACTACTATACCATGACGTTCTATGTTTTTGTCTGCTTAGCATGATAGTCTTTGCAGATTTTCTTTTATTAGGTCAATACTTTAATCCGGAAGAATAACACATCTCAATCATGCATGGACACGCGTACGCACCTTAAAAACCGTCTGCATAACGGAACACGGTGTACCGTTATAATCATCTTCCTCAATCGAGTGGAACTGGTCGCTCCACGTATCGTCGTCTAGAAGAACCAAAGTAGCCTTGGAAGTCGCAGAGACGGGCGAAGAGTTTTCTCTTGTTGTGATGTTACCGTAAACATAGCCAGCGGACTGGGCGTTGGAATGGAAAGCAAACACTGCAACAGGTTGGTAACTTGTCGGGTCCCAAAACCCGCGCACACGGGCGCCTTCTCCAAGAGACGAAAAATAGACAATGAGCAGGAAACGTACTAAAGCATTGGTCAAGATTCGTAAGTGCAGATGAAACATACTGGCTTATAATAGTTATTATAAGACAGAGAAGAATGAGCACCACAACAGTCAGCGAACTTTGTACTGTGACAGGTGTTCCGCTTTCTCAACTTCGGAAGGGTCCATTATGTGGCGACATTGGAGGGACTTGAAAACACAGCCACCTCTAAATACAATGCCGTACAAAACTTACAACGGAGCAGAATTACATAAATCACATGTTTATACAGCTTTATACAAGGTGCCGTTTGTGCACGCTGTATTGATAAAAACAACATCCCTATTACTTTTTGGTACGGTCTGTTATCACATGATATGCCCTTAACTGCTGAAGCTTGCTCAGTAAGCGGTGCTATTGGTAGTAGCTCAAAAGACTTTGCCCTCCCCTCGCCCCTGTCTAATGATGCTGATCCCAGTAGCCCTGGGCTCTGCCACACACCGCCTCCCGTCTGCCATAGGAGCTCTTCGCACAATTTTCACAGCCACAGCCTACAGCATGCCGATCAAGGTTTCGGATTACATTGTTTCTCTAATCTCTGATTCACTCGCATGTTTCTCCTGGATTTGTCAGGATTCTTTGCGTCGTGAATACTTGAATATTAACTTGTAACATGTGCACACAAGTTCTAATATGGTGCTAGTATTGGTACCTAGTGTCGTGGATTGAAATGCCTTTGCCATTGATGGAGACTCTTGCCCTCTCACTTTTCTCCCTCCCTACCTCTATACTCGAACCCCCCAAACCGACTCCCTCCCCTATAACCTCCCCTCCTCTATACCCTCTCCTCCCCTCCCCTATACCCTCCCCTCCCCTATACCCTCCTCTCCCCTACACCCTCCCCTCCCCTACACCCTCCCCTCCCCTCCCCCTATACCCTCCCCTCCCCTCCCCCTATACCCTCCCCTCCCAATACTTTATTACCTAATTAGATATTGTACAATTCAGCCCTTGGCTGTAATGTCTTCTATCAATAAACCCTTTGATGGCATTATTTTCATCACCTGTGCCAGGTTGGAGACAAGTTGCCAGGTGTTGACCTGTATGAGAACACGCCTGGGAACAAGGTCAATGTCAGCGAGCTGTTCGCTGGGAAGAAAGGCGTGATCTTTGCTGTGCCTGGTGCATTTACTCCAGGGTGCTCAAAGGTATGTTTTGGGGAATTTTGGTTCTTTTTTTCATGGTCAATTCATAGCCTAAGATATGATACAGTCAAACCTGTCTAAGTGACCACTTCTACATAAAGACCTCCTGGCCATAGAATTGAATAGACAGTAAAAACCTGCCATACTGCTTAATACAGTCGCATGCAAAATTATTCACCTTCCCTCACATTTTTGCTATTTTGGTAAAACAAGAAACATTACAACTGCAAACTAGCACCAAATCATATGAACAACTAGTGTATAACAATTTGAAACGAGTAAAAGTCAAGGTTTTATTTCAATTCAAAGCTCTTACAAAATATGTGTAATAGAAATTGTCTCACCAAAGTCAGTTATATGGTTCCCGTTATATATTCACATCATGCACGATTTTTACTATCCCCCCATGAAATACTGTTTTGGAAGGCCTCAGTATCTCTGCATTTGCAGTAACAATACATGTATGTACAATGCAGCAATTGCCATCCACACTCATGATACAGTCTGGAACTCTCCTAAGACGATATAGGTAAGGTGGTGGAGCCTATCATCTTTGAGCGCTGATGTGTGTTTTTCTCAGACACATCTTCCAGGGTTTGTGAGCCGAGCCGGAGATCTGCAAGCTAAAGGTGTGCAGGTGATCGCCTGTGTGTCGGTCAACGACCCCTTTGTGATGGAGGCTTGGGGCAGAGACCAGAAGGCAGAGGGGAAGGTGGAATTTCTCTCATTCACTTTCATAAGATTTATTCTACTAAAAACATAGTAACTACTAGTATAATTATAAGTTAGCCATCTAATCATTACAGTATCATTGATGTTCTTGCCTAACTGTCCTGGCACATTTATCATCACAGTAGGTCAGACAATTACACAAACTTCATATCTGCCTGTATAATATAGTTTTAATCGGAAATGGTGGTGACACTAACGATTATTTTGAATTGATTGGATATGGAGTAATGGTTCTGACTTGAGATGAAATGTTGATTTTCAGTATTTAATTCAAGGAGGAACCTATATGGCGCTTCTGCAAACTCAAAACCACCAATAACACTCTGGTGATCAGGATCAAGTAAAACCTCTACTCTGGCGAGGGACTGTCAGAGAAGCTCTGCCATCATGAAACATTACAGCTACTGTAACAATCATTAACCTCAATATCTGTCTAGAGATTAATAGAAGCAAATACATTTTCAGTAACTGCTAATTTTTATTCATTGTGCCATTGTTGCCATGTAGAAATAACCCCCTTTATGGATAATGGGATAGTCCGAGCCGACACGCATGCGTCGGGGAGTAGCCGGGGAAAAGAAATAAAGATCAGTTCACGTCGTCTCAACTCCAGTCTCCTAGTCGCTCTTGTGTCACCTCTGGGCTCCCTAAACATCATCTAAAGTGGACAGAACGAGGGTAACAAAATGGAGGTTCTACCGAGATCGTAAAACTTAGAGGAAAGGGAGCCGATCGGATGATCACGACAGGAGAAGTTTGACCGCCACTGGAACCCGACGTTGTGACAGAAAAGGATTCGCGCCAAAGAAGACACGTGACCACAGGTCAGAGAGGTCAATTTGTTGTAAACAAATAGTTCAGAGGTCAACAAGATGGCGCTGCGGTTGTAGAGGGGGAGGGCGGCAGTTCTTTATCGGAGGAACTAAGTTCAGGAGTGTTGTACTTTTTGTGTAGCGGGTAGATTCTTGACGTGAACCAACCATGACGGACACGCTCATAGAGCAGGCCACGAAAATGGGCCTAGAAGGGCCGAGTATCCTCGAGTATGTCGAAAAACAACAGGCCATTGAGAGGGACGAGAGGGCAAGGGAAAGAGATGCTCAGAGGAAGCATGAGTTGGAGCTAGAGGCCCTAAAGCTGAAACAAGCTGAAATTAAAGCGGTACAAAAGCAAAATGCGGAGGAGGTCAAGGCGAAGACGCCAAGATTACCAAGCTTCACAGAAGGCGAAGGAATAGACGAGTACCTCTTGAGGTTTGAGAGATTTGCACGTGCTAACCACTGGGCGGAAAATACGTGGGCGTCCCTACTGAGCGCCCTACTCACGGGAGGGCACTGGAAGTTTATAGCAGGCTATCGGATGATGATGCAAAAGATTACAAGAAAGTGAAGGATGCCATTCTTAAGAGATATGAACTTACGGAAGACGGGTTCAAGAAGAAGTTCAGGTCTGAAGTTCCTCAGGAGGGGGAAGGGCCGGACCAGTACATTGTACGTCTTAGGGGTTACCTGAACAGGTGGATCGAGCTGTCTGATACCCCCAAGACATATGAAGGAATTTGTGACTTGATCATCCAGGAACAATTCCTGGATCTGTGCCCTGTGGATTTGTCAGTCCACCTGCGGGAGAGGAAACCGAAGTCTCTGGAGGAGTTAGGGAAGATGAGCGGGCAGTACCTGATTGCACATGGCCGTGGTCTGTTTGAAGGGGCACGCCCGCGCAACCCACCCCGAACAGACCAGGTGTTGTCTGGTACAGCCAATGTGCGGGTTGTCACAACATCAGCAACCTCCAGGCGGCGGTGTGACAGGTGTATCCAGAATGAGGCAGAGTGGTGTGGGCACTGCTTCCGCTGCGGCGGAAGCAACCATATTGCCAGACGGTGCTGGAAACAGGGAAACGCCGCGAGGACACCCCCAAGGGACGAGGGGTCGTCCTAAACAGCTCAAGACAGTCCCACAAACAACCCCGTCAACAACGAAAGGAAGAAACAACAACCAACACCGACAGTGACAATAATCAACAGCCAACAGGAACACCAACTAGAAATAATCAGCAAGTTCACATCAACGCCATGTCGGCTTCACATCTAACTCCAACTCAACGAACGAAGATCACCAAACTGATTGGAAATAAGTGTCAAGTAGCATGCCTCATGGACAATAAACCAGTTATGGCTCTGTGGGATACGGGGGCCCAGGTAAGCATCATGTCAGACAGGTGGAGGGAGGAACACTTACCTGGAGTTGAGGTTCGACAAGTGATAGAGATTCTGGAGGACTCGACAAGTTTTAGTTTACAAGCGGCCAATGGCACTCCGATTCCCTACAGTGGCTGGGTTGAAGTGAGGTTCAGATTAAGTGAAGACCAGTCACCTGAACTGATTGTACCATTTCTGACGACGTCCGACAATAACCAAGTACAACCGATTATAGGGTACAATGTGATTGAAGAGATTCAGAAGTGCTGTAAGGATGACTGTCCAACATTGCTTACCAAAGTGATGCCCGTCCCACCACAGAAGGCAGCTGCCCTCGTGAACATGATTGAAGATTTCAGTAACGTGACTCCAGTAAGCATACGAGTGGGTCGTAAGAGAGTGAGACTATCTCAGGGGGCTACAGTCCAGGTGAGGTGCAAAATCCCCAAGGGTTCCGTGGAAGAGAAGCAGCTGGTCCTGTTCGAACCAGACGAAGCGGGACATTGGCCCACAGGTTTAGAGGTGGGACCTGTCCTTACATCAGTCAGCCCATCTGGAATGGTCAAAGTACCGGTGACCAACACTAGCAGGTACGACATTCACCTCCCAGCGAAAACGGTTCTGGGTCGAGTTGAGACGATTAGGTCAGCAGTTCCCATTGAGCTGCAGAGAGTGTCTGAAGATTCCGAGTCTGAAAAACCTCCGCAGTCAGAGCCAGTTCAAGTGAACACAGTGAGGAAGGCGAGTAATGAGCTGGGGGAATTGTGGGATCCACCGGTAGACCTCTCCCACTTAGAAGAGGATCAAGAAGAGATCGTTAGACAGATGCTGAGGGAAGAGTGTCAGGCCTTTTCGAGGGATGACCAGGACATTGGCAGCATGGAGGGGCTCAAGTTAAACATCAACCTGACTGATAAAGAACCAGTTCAGAAGAATTACGTGTCAATTCCCACCCCACTGTACAAGGAGGTTAAGGAATATATCGAAGATTTGATTAACCAAGAATGGATCCAGAAATCCAAATCACCATATTCATCACCAATGGTGTGCGTACGGAAGAAGGATGGAGGAATGAGACTATGTATTGATTACCGGGCACTGAACGAGAAAACAGTGCCAGATCGCCAGCCCCTCCCGAGGATTCAAGATGTGCTCAACAGGTTGAAGGGAAACACATGGTTCTCTGTACTGGATCTAGGAAAGGCGTACCATCAGGGGTACATGGAGGAAGAAAGTAGGAAATACACAGCATTTGTAACGCCATACGGACTCTATGAGTGGGTTCGCGTCCCCATGGGATTAAAGAACGCGCCTCCAGCATTCCAACGGCATATGGAAGAAGTACTCGAGGGCTTGAGCCATGAAATATGCGAACCGTATATGGATGACACCATGGTCTACAGCGAAGGCTTTGAGTCACATGTCGAGCGCATCAGGAGAGTGTTGCGCAGGTTCCAGGAACATGGCTGTAAGTTGAAGCCAAAGAAATGTGTGATGTTCCGACGACAGGTGAGGTATGTCGGGAAGCTAGTCACTGCAGATGGGTACACGATGGATCCAGAAGATACAGCAGCAGTCAAGGCAATCAGAGACAAGAAGCCCACTACTGTAGGAGATGTACGACGGGTGCTTGGGTTCCTCGGGTACTACAGGACGTACATCAAGGACTTCAGTAGAATTGCTAAACCACTGTACGACCTGCTGTCGGACAGTGCTGCGAAGCAACCAGTCCAGTGGACTGAGGAACACCAAGATATCCTTAATCAACTGACAGAACAACTGACCAGCCCACCTGTGATGGCCTACCCTGACTTTGAGAAACCATTTATCCTGCACACAGATGCATCAGCCACTGGTTTGATGATTAATGATCAGCCCGATTGGTTTGATGATTAATCATCAGCCACTGTTTAATGATCAGCGATATTGGGGTCTCAATCACAAGCTAGTTTCTACCTAGTTCATGCAATGAATACACTCAGAGCACTCATTCATTTCATTTGCTATCATGTCACCAAAATGTGCAAGTACAAAATGTAATGCTTGATTTCCATGAAAATAAGTCATTATCAAAATACTTTTGGCATATGCCCCCTCTAGGTCCGTATGCTTGCTGACACAGGAGCAGAATTCACCAAGGTAAATCAGAAGTCATATCCCACTTTCTGCAGAAAAGAATTTTAACCCATCAAATTATGTAGACTTTACCTAGTCCCATCCTCATATCTGAGGGTCGGGGACTATGGTAGCATCCAGTATCAGCCTCCTCCACTTCCTTCTGTCTCTGGCTCTTACATGATTATTTGATACACATGTATTTGTGTGCTTTTCTTCACAGGCCATTGGCTTAGACCTGGATGCCACTGCAATTCTTGGAAACATCAGATCCAAGAGGTACATGTAGTATGATATTGGTACCGATATTGACTTGGGCCATGTTAATTTCATTATGTGGATGCCATTCTTTAGGAACCCCAAAATTGATGCACGCAGACTTAAAGACAATACAAGTACATGTATAAACAATTGTAGTATACTTTACATTAAAAACACTGTGAAAAGCTCCTTTTCCCTCCTACACTGTACCTTAAAAATAAGACCACTGCCAAAGTAAATGAATTTACAGTTACAAAAGTGCCAAAGTAAATGAAAGTCCCAGTCAGTTAGGTGAAAGGCCTGTGCTTCAGTAACATTTCTGTGATCTATACAAAATGTAAAACATTTCAAGACAAAGGTGAACAGACATCTGTCATCATAATCCAATAGTGGCTCATGTTATTATCTTTAAAAGTTTCACACAAGCAATCATCCTATACCACAAATGCTGGGAACATTTGATTGGCTGTCAATGAGCCTTATTTTCTGTTGAACTGTGAAAGTAAGTAAAGAAAAAGCTTAATTGACTCTCTTATCATGGTTCATCCCACTTCAGGTACTCCATGTTGGTTGAAGATGGTGAAGTAAAGCAGCTGAACGTGGAACCGGATGGAACTGGTCTCTCCTGCAGTCTGGCTGAGGAGCTGAAGCTGTAGTTTATGCTATAGCCATTTTGCCTTTACTCAGTCTGTCACATAATATGCCGTAACATTGTTTCATTGTTATCTATTCTGTAGATTAGAAAATTAAATTTGTCTTATGGCCTAATGCTTCTTTGGTCTGAAAAGTGTGATTGCTTGAAAAAGAATTATGTGATGTTTGCTGGCATTGAAAATAAAGGGGTTTGATGTAAGATTTTTAAATGTCTTGTTTGCATTACTCTTGTCATGTTCAAGTAAGCATGACTTACTGCTATCACAGTATCAGTATCATAATAATGATGATGATGATGAATTTATTGAGAAGAAATACTCTCAAAATCTAACACTGGCAGCCCAGACGCTGAATTGATGTTATACTTAACAATTATTAGATTTAAAATCAGCATTACAAGTGAAAAAAATAGGATTAACAATCAAAAAGATTTTTTACCTCCTTGGTTTGAACAAGGAGGTTGAAAAAAGAAAAAAGGAACTTTTTTCAACCTCCTTGGTTTGAAAGAGACATCCATACTAGTACGTTAATGATTACATATAATCATAGCATGACAACAATTGACAACATTATGAACAATTTGCCTAAGCTACCTGCATGTCTAAAATGATGGCAATCCGTTGTTCTTTCTTCAGTTATCCTATTTGGAATGTTGACAAAAATGCCCCTGCAGTTCCAAAATTAAATGTTAGGGGGTTGAAACTTGCCCCACTGTGTCATGCCACGCTAAACGCTTATAATCTACCACCTTATCATGACCAGGACAAGAGATAAATTGAAAAAACTGATATGACAGAATATTCTCATTAATTATGCAAATGTTTCCTATTTTCCATAATCAGTATTTCATCTTGTACAACATTGTCTTAGGTAACGTTACCTGCATACCAAAAATCATGAAAATCCGTTGTTCCCTTCTCAAGTAATCCTTTGTGACAAAATGCCCCTACTATCCCAAAACTAGCCGCAAGGGGGTCCAAACGTATGTCACTTCTCTCTGAGCACAAATTATGAGCTATTTAAGTTTTAACACTCAAAAATCGTGACCATAGCTTTTTCAGAACACGAGTTAGCAAAACCGGAAGTTGCGCTGCAGTGCCAAGGGAAGCTGCTAGGGGGCCCCAAATCTAATCATTTCAAGCTTTAGTCACACCCCACCAACACACCAAGAGTGAAACCAATCCACCCAGCCGTTAATTTGAGTTACTAGAGTATGTTTACGCGCGGAAAATAAGTTCCTAACATAACGTTACCTATCAAGTTCTGGGAATTCTTGCCAAACGCACACTAACATTAAGCTAGCCCCTGAGGCGTCGCCAAAAAGCGTCACAAATTTTACACTTGGATGCCTCTAATATTCGACCACCTAACGAGAATTTCGGCCGTACAACAGTGATATATTGGAGCAAGGACGTTATATCACAAGGACGTTATATCACAGTGATATAACGTCCTTGATTGGAGATTTACTGCATGACATTGTGTTCTGGTCAAAGGTCAAAGGTTGATCAAAGATGGCGGACGAGCACATCTGACTGAAACCGACTGAATTTACCTGAGCCGCAGAGACTGTAACACAGTTCGAAGCGCAGAGCCCCATGTGCCACAAGGATAGCTTCTAGGCAAGAGACAACACTAGGGTAATTTTGGTTCACGCAGTTGCGATGGCTCTCGCAACGAAAACGATTCCTGTTTTTAGCGGTAGGCAAATGTGCTATGTAGCGGCCATGTGGAGGTCAGTACTTCAACAAGCGCAGGCCTGCACGGGGCTGCCGGCCAAATTCCGCGATGTTTCACCTAACGTTACCTCATACGGTTCTAGAAACATCCACTGCAGTCCTGGCCAGTTTGCTGGACACAACAAGTGGTCAAAGGTATTCTATATTCATAAAAAAATAGCGTTGGATTTTTAGTTGGTCAAGTACAAATTTGGTAATGTTGTTCTTGTCAATAATAATTTTTGTCCATTTGTCAGGATCAGAATTTTCCCAAAGTTACCTCATCTGCGCTGTAATACACTGTATGACTCTACTACTTACTTAACGTTACCTGAACCTCATCTGGGTTGGTAGTGATCATAGTAATGTTACAAAGCTTAAAAAACTTTCTTCCAACACAGGATCAAATTTACAACAACCACTGTTGCTCTCTTCAGAATCAGTACTGATCTAACAGTGGGGTTTAAGCAGGCTTTTAGCTAGGAATTAATTTTAGGGCGTCCAAAGTAATCGGCGTGATCTGCGGCGCGAGCATTGTAGGGGGTCCAGGGGGTACCCCCCGGAAAATTTTGAAATCATAACCCTCTGAAATGCTATTTCCTGCATTTTGAGGTGCATATTTTGTAGAATTCATTTCAATTCAGATTTTTTTGTGTCTGTTACAATATGTTTGCCCTGACTGAGGCTGGGAGGAAAAATTTGGGCGTCCGTAGTGCGTCTTGCTTAAAAGTATTGCGTCCGATTTCTTATGTTTGTTAGGACAGTGCGTCTAACCGACGCGTTGACGCATGCCTAGCTAAAAGCCTGGGTTTAAGCGCTGCCAAATGCCACAGTTCTCTGTCATCGGAAGTCTCTCGAAACATCCACAATGATTGAATAACCAGGTCATTATAACCATTTCACTTCCAGGTCAGAATATTGGATACTGAACGGGACTACACTTTGTTAGCCTGGGTACCATCCAATTTCTACCAGGGCTCCTTTCACTCGCTACCTTAGAAAAAATACTTTGAAAGTATCTTTTACTAGTTTTAGGGTAAGAAGAGACTACCATGCTGCTTCTGCAATCTTAAGACCACCGCGAAAAGTTTCTTTTTTCTTTTCCTTTTTCTTTTCCGAAATTAAATCCCAGCAAACTTGAATGCATTTAGAGTACACATGAAAGTGGACAAGAATGCAAGTTCCCTTCTACTAGTTCTAGGCACCCCTGACCCTGAGTATGTCTGATCACTTACTCAACTGGTTAGCTAGCAAATTTTTTGTTTCTAGACATTTGCCTTTTATAATATCATGCTGTTTTTTATTTCAGGTTCGCCACATCAAAGGTCCCAAAGATCAGGCCAAGTCCATGTTGTTTGCCAAGTATGCCTTGCAAATACGAGTGGCAGTGAAAGGTCAGAGGTCATATACAATGATAGTCTCATTTGTGTATGATGTTCACACAGGGCTCAAAATAGTTTTTTTCTGCATACCTACACTGGTGCAGGTAACATTGAAAATTACCTGACCAGACAAATTTTACCTGCACCACTCTCATATAAAGAGTTATGTATCATACTAAAATTGTTATGGAACCATAGCTATTTTTTTTGGACCACTATATTTTTTTGGGGTACAATAATAAGGAATTTCCTCGTGCAACTTGTCTCTGCGCTGTTTTTAACCGCTCAAAGTATCAAATTATGATGTAAATGTGAGAATACAGTGCAGTAGATGTCAATATCATGCAGATTGCCTTATTCAGAATATTTCCACTTTGACGCTGTAATATTGCTTAGGTACATTGTAACATATGGAGACAACAGTATTTTGTTATGTGTTGTCAAGTTTTAAGTTATTGTTTTTGTTTACAGAGGACGGCCCCAATCCTGACCTGAATAGTAAATTGGACAGCATCATTAGCATAGCTAAGGACAAAGGGATGACGAAGGCCAGCATAGAACATGCCGTGAAGACTGCAGTAGGTGGAAACTTCTGTCATATTGATGCATTCTTTGGTCTAAAGGCTTCCTCATGCAAATGTCTATTGAGCCACAGCAATTATACTTCTTGTTTCTCAGATTTTGAAAGTGAATTAGTGGAGCGGGGTGGGTGAAATAAGTTGATGGAAAAAAAGAATATTCATCCCATGTTAGGCAAATGGTGTGGCAGGAGTAAAGAAAACAACATAGCAAGCTGGTTAACATTTCCAACTATGGAAATACCAAGAGCAAAGTAGAGTAGAGTTCATAGTCATTTCTACCAAGTCTTGCAGTCAATCGTACAGAGGTGGATAGCCTTGTACTAGTTGTAGAATTTTAAAACGCTAATGGGAGTCAAATACTTCACAAAACAGATTTCTTTGTAGCAAAATGGACCACTGTTTTGAGTATCATCCATTCTCACAAGTTTTCACATACTGAATCAGGCTCAGGTCCGGATTTGGACCTGATCCTCTGGACTTGTACTGGACCTGGATCTGAATTTTCTGTACCAGTACTGGTCACTACTGTATATGGTGCTACCCTGAACACTCCATTTTCTGCTTCGCAAAATTGAATCCAATCTAACTTAAGTGCATTTACAGTATACATAACAGGATGAAGGAGAATTCTTCTTACACAACCAGTAGGTACTTACATTGCTTACGTTTTGATGTCTCTCAGACACCTTCGTCAGAGCTTCTAACTGGAGTTCTGCTTCTCTCCGCTAGTTAAGCCCAGTGATGAACCGGGACGAGGGGGGATACAAGCTAAGCCACATTTGGGATTGTTTCTCACCGCAAAAGCGCCACCTACATCGGCTACATATAGCAGTGAGAAGCAGAACTCCAGTTAGAAGCTCTGACGAAGGTGTCTGAGAGACATGGAAACGTAAGCAATGTAAGTACCTACTGGTTGTGTAAGAAGAATTCTCCTTCATCCTATATTCTACCAACCTGATGAAACTATTTTCAGAAGTATACATAACAATTGTCAATCAAAAATAATATCTTAATACTTACATTTGACACTGCAGCTGTAAGCGCAATGTGATTTAGTCAGAAATGCCCTTAGGAAGGTGGCAGTTGGTCACCGACACTTAAACTCACTCACTTTAGTGAATATAAGGCAAAGGTTGTGTAAAAAGAGTCTCAGTTTTCATCCTTTACATTGTTTCCCTTTTGTCTCAGCATGGAAACAAGGATAAGCCCCTGGTTAGTTCCCAGGCAGACATACAGGGTCCTGGCGGTGCTTGTATCCTGGTGGACGTGGTGACAGATGCCAGCAAGCAGACCAGAGATCAGCTGAGAAAACTTTGCAAAACACACGGGTGGGTCCTGATCAGACTTTCTGCAATACTGCTGATATTTTAGACATCTTATTTGTTCAAATTTGAGACATGGATTTATCACCTTCTTATTGTAACAACACTAATAGTTGACATGAAATGACAATTAAAATATTAAAAAATTAGGTGCACAACATGGTATAAAGGCATGCGTTGAAATGTATTCTAATGTATCATGAAAGGGGGGCACCAGTTGCCAGAGAGTGGTCAAGTTTTGATGAATGAAGTTTTGACGCATTCATCTAGAGAACATACTTGGATAAGAAATGCATTCATACTGTTCATGAACAAATCACAGTCACCTTACAAGTGGCAAACACTGTCAGACATGTTCCTGAATCTAACTGACTTAAACTGTGCTAAAGGCTATATAGACAGTGTGCCTAACTTGAAATGCTTTTGTAATTTTGCTGTCTTCAAAAGTTAGTGATGAATTAGAGTAAACAAACATAATAAATTTATTTTATGATTGACAATCATAATCATGATTTGACAATAAGATTGTGATATTGTGTGTACTATTGTCTCACGTGAGGAGGGCTGAATCTAGTGCAATCTAGCTAACGTTTTCACAGGAAATGGGCTTAATGCACTGAATGCAGCAGTCCAACTAATCAGCTGTCTTTTGTTAGTCAGTCACTGACAAAAGATATTGCATGTCTGACAGTTTCCAAAATCATCCAGTTGCTTGCATGATTGCTATTTGGCATATATAGATCATATACAAGCAAAGATTCTGCTTATAAAATAACAAGACCTGGATGAGTTGTGGAGCAAAGATGAAATGGTATGTGATGAGCCCTGATGACTGGTCTGTGTTCTCCACAGGGGAGTGTATGGAAGTAAGGTTCGCCATGCCTTTGAAAGAAAAGGGGTCATCAGGGTCAGCAGTATTCTGGACATGGACCGGGCAGAGGAGGTGGCCATAGAGGCTGGAGCTGAGGATGTGGAGCAGGTGGTCGATGAAGATGACATGGAGGTCATACAGGTACAAGTGGCCATGTTGATTTGCTGATATGGATGACATTGGTGCAAATGTACACCATATCTTATGTGTACACGAAATAGAATATCAAAAAACTTTTACGAATGTCAAAAAATGACATCATCAATTTCAAGGTTTTCAAGAAAATGTGAAAGAGCAAAAATTAAGAATCTATTGTTCTGTATTCCATACTCTTGTGTGTTTGGTCATTTATTTGTTCAACCTTCCACTTAAGACTTTATGATTAAGGAAACTTTTTTTGGCCAAAGTTTTTTTTAATTTCCATGCTTGCATCAGTTTTGAGGTTCCCAGAGGATTTCATTCATATAGTCAAATCAATTATCATTAAAAAAAATGTTTAACTGTTGCTAAACTCATTTTTCCTGCCTTCTCCTCCACCATAACTGTGGTGCATTTTCAACAGACACCATCCTCTGGCTAATCATTGTGATGATGATGAATCATTGTCCACATTTCAATTGTGTTTGGCTGGTGGTGTGCTGTGGTAACTGTACTTCACTCATCACGCCTGCTTTGGTTTCAGTTCATCTGTGACCCAGCAGACCTCCAAAATGTGCAGGAAAAGTTGGCAGAACTGCAGTGTGAGACCAAAATTTCTTCAGTAGAGTACATCCCAACCCAGACCCTTCCCCTAACAGGAGACATGTTGGAACAGGCCTCTACTCTGGTCAGAGAGCTGTCAAACAGAGACGATGTGCTGAAAGTCTATCACAATATAGAAGCATAGTGTTTAGTAGGTTTCTTATATGCTTGTAGGAGGGTGCGGACAAGATGTAAGAATCTTTATTTAAGATATTTCTTTCTTTCAAATGTTGCTTGTTTTTATAGAAATTATACCAGAAGGCATAATTGAAATCACCAAATATAGCAGGTTCTGTAGCTACAATCAAATGATTTTAGTTTTTGGACCTTTTAACCCCGAATCACGATTAATCAATTTATGATTATATAACTAAATGTATACTGTAAGCAACGCATGTATTTGAACATCCTGGTGTCCCGTTGTTCCGTCCTAAAGGGAGGTGCTGCAAGCTTCTATATATTGCCTAGAGACTTAAAAAACTAGACATGTCATTTATGATTTTAGCATGAAACGTTAAAATTTCACTACTAGTAAAGCACCACACACTCAGCAGGAAAGGTCCAAAATTCTAAATTGTTTTTTTTTTTCAAGCAATCTTATAGATCATATGACATCAAGCTATATTTTCTTCTTGTGGTCAGCAATATATAGTATTAATCAATAAACATGTTTGCATCAAATGTATACCTTTCTCTTGCATGTGTGTACTAGTAATTAGAAAGCCTTGTGGAAATCGATAAACACAAGTATTATATAATAGCTTCCTTGTCAAAGTTCCTATTAGTAAGTTCTACAAGACGCCAAAGTGCAAGGAGGTGAGCTGAGGTCGAACATCGTTGACGAAAGCCATTCTGGTTTGGCCGAAGTAGTCTGTCCACGACAGGGCAGATCCTGTTTAGCAAACAACGGTTGTAGATTACTTGCTATTTGGGACAGGGCGATACCTCTATAGTTGTCAGTTTTCTGCAGGTCTCCTTTCTTTAGAATGGGAATGATTCCAGATATACCCCATTCCTTAGAACGGTTATCATTACCGGGTATAAGTGGTGAACATACGTCCGCAAAGTAAATGTACTGCAGCTGTGGCCTGGGCTCAAGGTAGACAAGATAGAAAGTCAATTTGTTTTTAAATTTGTCCATGGTGACTTGAATACTGCGTAACTGATTACGTTATGTTGGCCTTACTCAAATAGACAGGTTTACTGAATGATCAATATCTTTTAACAAGCACCAGTGCAAATCCAGTCTTAAGATGACAAAACTAAAGAATGGCTAATTACCTGAAAGTTGTGAGAATGGGCAACAATCCCAAAATTTATTAAAGGAGTAAGGAACATTTACTGTATTGATAACAGCACAAGTTCTATGCTGTAATTAACAGCTCCCTACACACATCATTTCACACTAAACATAGTATTAATTACATTGAATCATTACATTTGTAATAAATAAGCATATTTTTTTCTTAAGATGCATGGCAGTCAACATTTCAGCCCACTTGGTATTAAAAATTCAGAACATGTAAAATTCCATCCTGAGTATCACTAAATAACTTAAGATTTCTTTCACACACAATCGCCCCATCAACCCCCAAAATAAACCACATATTTTGAATCATGTCAGTTATTCTAAAGACAACAAAGGTGCATGTAGGAGAAATGGTCACGATGACTTCCATCTGACATTTACAGAAGGTCATCAGTAACAAGACATTATTTACACACTTCCTCACGAACAAACAAAATGCACATGCATATTGACGTGCCTTCAAAGGCATTGTTATGTATCTAGGTACTTAAATAGTTACATATAATAAAACTGCTGACCTTTGTTCTTAGTAAGAATTGATACCAGCAAAGACCATGTAAACCTCATGACAGTGCAAAGTTTTCAACTACCTTGTAAGGGCGTCTGGTAATTTGAACATGGGACTTTGCTGCACATATTAAAAAAATCATCTCAACAGGAAATTGCATTCGCTAAGTGTTGAGAAATAAATCGCTTTGCCTTGAATAGATCCAAAAGCACCCAACAGCACAAAAAAGTCATGGAGAACACAGGCTATTGCAGTCATGAGATTAACCTCACAACTCTTTTGACAGTGTTTTTGACACATAAAAACAGTACATGTGCTAGCCCTAAATACTTCATACACAGTCTGACAGTAACACCTAACATTAACTTTCAAACAATGGATTGGAACTGGTGATGGCAACAAACTATTTTGATGGGACTTTCATGGAAGTACCAAGAGTATTAAAAATCACTTATCCTTTGTAAGTGAGCCTTGAAAGTCATGAAGCATTCTAATCTACATTTGTACACTGTCTATACATAACAGATGGGTAGTGAAACCTTTGTCACAGCATTTCTGATAGTACAGGACACAAGTCATCTCTTTACAACAACAGATATATTTGTAACTGTACCTGTCTTTTCTGGATTAGAAATATCCCTGGGGGATCTGCTTCAAGCCTTTGTAACCAAAACTGCCTGGATGACAGCATGGAGGGCAATTGTGACTACTGGAGCTATCACAACAAGAGGCACTTCAGTATACCTAATGTCCTGTCACAATGACATATACAGATGTTCATGAATATCATCAACAGGCAAGAAAAAAGGTACTATTTGTCTTTACATGAATGAATATGCTCTCAGGTGGGACCAGACTCTTGCCACAATTCCACCTGGTGCCAAGTAGCAGAATTCATTATGCACTGATGATGGCAGCTGACAAGATGGCAGGTAAAAAAATATGGGCCGTGTTAAAAGAACCTTGACATGTCTTCAAATTAGTCTTGCACAGATTTCACATGATGAGACTTCTAAAATTATTATTAATCTTAAAGGATGGACACGCCCACACTGAAGGACACAATGCCCACTCTTTTAAGTAATGGTGACAAGATATTTGTCCTTTGAGACATTTTTGACATCGTATTCATATTTTGTATAGTAAGCATGGCTACATACATAACTTAAATATAGAAGTAGGACCACATTGCACGGTGTACGGAAGTCTTTCTACCATTACTATGAACGTACATCCACTGGTGTAAGAAACTTTCCAGCTCCATCAGAACACCCTCCCCACCCCTCACTACCCTACAGTGATCCAGCCACTGTCTGCCAGGAAGCTGATGATTCGCTTACGGTGCAGCTTGTCCAAGTTTTGTGGGTAACGAGTTTTGGTGGGGATGCCTTGGCGACGCTGCACGTGGTCCTGAGAAACAATGCACAGTTTAACACCCATTGACCTAATACTGCACTTCACATTTGGGTACACACATGTATGTACATGGAATTGATCTTTCCAAGGTAATCTTCTTGTTACTCAAGTCAGCTCTTAATATGTAGAAGAACTGATGCAATCATAAACCTGAATGACTACATAAGAATGCCGGAATACAAACTAATTATTCTGCTGTCAGTGTCGATCTACTGAAGTTCTAGACTCAGCTCAAAAAAAGAATTAGGATTTCAAAAATTTAGAACTATCAGTATTATGTGTGCATGATTGTGCTCGTGTGTATACTTGTGTAGTCACTGTGGTACAGTGGAACTTCTTTGACACCAATTATTGAAGGAGCATCCTCATAATAATACTATTAGATACAAATGTAGCTTTAAACAGTACACCATCCTCATGAGATAGCTACAGCACCTACATGTACAGTTAGATGTGCAAAGGCATGTGGCAGGATGTTCACTGTTCAGGGTATTAATAATAACAAGCTGCTTCCATGACACATGCCTGCAAAGCTGGTGTGTTACACCATTTGTAATGACCATATAGATATTGTACATGTATCATACAGACAGACAGTATTGCACACTCATTGGTATTACAGTACATGCATCTCCCAAATCTGGGGTACATGTTTCAATCAAGAAATATAGCATTAGAAGGATCAAGATTATCTAGACACTACATTCAAAAGGTAAGAAAGTCCACAATGAGCAAATATCTCTGACCAAAGAATATATTAATTCAATTCTATTGCTCACCTTTATTATGATGGTCTTGACAGTCATGTATTTGGCTGGGTTCATGCCCATTGAACTACACAGCTGTAGAAGGAAAGAAGAAATACATGTTGATAGATGTACACAGGGATAGAGAAGTTTTGTTTTCAAAATTCAGTTTCTCTACAGGGCAGGTACTTAACTAAAAGAAATTAATGGGCCTGAACCAATTTTTCACTGGCCTGAAATTTTAATGACTTTTCTCTATGTATTTTAATTGCAGCAATATAATTCTTAAATATTTCAGTAAAAAAGCATTGTAAAATTTATCATGTGGTCTAGAGAAACTTGGTATCATGGGACTGAAGATATCTCAATAAAGGCATTTTTGGGGGGATATCTTTAAGATACTTGCTGAAGGTATTAAATTTTGGATTTTCTTAAATAATGATTTCCTGCATTTTGTTAGAAATGGTATGTCCCTTGGATTCTTTTTAAAACCTCAGATGGCAGTTGGCACATACTCATTCAAATGTAAAAAATGCTGTCAACTGTCTTCGAGACTTGATATAGAGCAAATCGTAGACAACATAATTTTTTTTCTTCTATTTTTTCTACAACCCCTGTAATGTTTTACAAAAGATGCACCTCAACATTCGTATTGGTTGTCATGGAAGAAATTGGAGCCTCGGGTGGGATTTCATCCAGTAGAAAACCACTGTCATCTAAGAAGACACGGAGAGTTCAAAAAGTAGCCAAAAATGTATTAATACAGTTCCCAGAATGATTGTTTGGCAGGTGAAACCAGCTACCCAGGCCCTCTGACCGATCACATCAGATTGCTACTGTCACTGATCTTAGAGGCTGTGCAAGGTGGTTAATGCCTGTCACCAAATTCGGTAACAAACATTATACTATAGTTAGACTTAGTTATACATGATTTGCTTCCTTGTTAATCTGTAATGACATTTTGCTTATTTGGTTGATTTTGAATTCATTTGTTTCACATACCATGTAAACCACTTTTAGACAGATTGCGAAACCTGTGTAAGGTTTGCCCCACTCACACAAGTATGGGCCCCTACTCTTTTTGATCAGTGCATGTTTGAGGCGTGGGTCTCCTTACACACAGGACCTACAGCTTTATATCCCATCCAAGAGGATGAGCCTAACAGAGGCTAGGTATTCTTCTCATCTGAGTGAAGTGAGCAAGTGGGTGTTAAGTGCCCTTTCGAAGGGCCCGATACGGCACTGCTTGGGATTGGAACCCAAAATCTTCAGATTCAACAACCCCAAACACAATCCTATCTTACTACCTGCCACTTTTCAAGGTCATTGCATTGTGACAAGAAATACTCACCGTCTTTTCCCTCTCAGAAAGTAGGTTAAAGCAGGGCGCCGACTTGATGCCCTGGTACTTCTCACTGTCCGAGCCACTGTCTGTGCAAAAGGCAAATTAGTAAATCTGTACAGTTTCACACCACAGAAAGACAATGAAGGGTTTCTCCCTATAGTGCTGTGAATATGAGATGGGGATCTATTGCTTGAATGTATGATCTGGATTATATTGAATGAAAGGAATTTCCTTTACAACTGATATAAATCTGTTCAGGAAAGACTTGTGATAATCTAGAGTGCAAAACTACAGACTTCAGTTAAATCACTTTCAATCTTCTTCATTAAGTGATGATGAAACAATAGCAGCAATGCAGTGGAAGTACTGGTGCCTGTTTGCAGGTGTGAAGCAATAGCAAAAACTGGGACCTTGAAATACTGAGAATATTTCAAAATTCACAGCATTTTGTTCTATTTAATGTGTGAATTTTCATAGACCCAATTAAGCTTTAATGGTCTTTCAGCAAATGCGGTTCCGCCATCTCAGGTGGTTCGGACATGTTGAAAGATCTACTCCATCACCAAATTGAAACTGTCAGGCAGCAGATGTCATGGTAACCCAAGGAAATCCTAGATGGAATGTGTTAGGAGGGACATGAAGGTGTGCAGTCTAACAGGGATGAACCTGCTGGACAGAGCTGCATGGAAGCAGCTGCAAATAATGGATACTACTACATTCCAGTCTCAGAATCTACAATCTATTGGGGTATGACACTATCTCCAAAGAAGACAGCTGTAAATGATGTTGGGTGTTATCATAATGAAAAGCAACTTCCTTACCCTTCTCATCAGCTGATTTCTTTCCTTCTTTCTCCCTGTAAAGCAACAGAAGCAAATGGATACTCACAGTTATCAAGACATGCTGAATTGCTTCTAAAAATAACTTCATCAGGTTGGTAGAATATAGGATATAAGAGAATTCTTTTAGTAGTTTTACACAACCAGTAGGTACTTACTTGGCTTACGTTTCGATGTCTCTCAGACACCTTCCTCAGAATTCTCTTATATCCTGTACTGAATTGGTTATTTCATTACATGACCCAGAATATTTGTAGTTCACAATGCTGTGCTTTGTGCAGTAAATCGGCACACATGCACACTTCCATTTTGCATTTAACCAACCCAGTTCCTGTAGAACAGGAGCCATGGATGAAATAACTGGTCTGATAAGCCAATACTGCAGATAACTGGAAAATGGTTTTGAAATGTTGTCCAGTGACTTCATTCCTACATTCTTACAAAGGGTCAATATTGTTATCCAACTGCCTAAACAATAAAATGAGTGTAAATCTTAAGCTAAGGGCACAACCCGCTGTGCGTGCAATTTGTCTGTACGTTTTTTGGGAGGCCACGTCCGCCAAGTATTTCTGAAAACGTGGGGAACGACTGGCAAGAGCAGGGAGGGAGTACGTCAACACACATCACTCGCACGGTTGCGCAAGGTGTAAGTTTTGCCTGCACGTTAAGTTCTACTGCGTGTCTGCATGCTCCAAAATCCCTCGGATTCCCTACGAGTTCGTATGGAGGCAGTAATTAACACGGATCCCAAAAGATTGCCCACGTTTTGGCATGTAGACAGCACATATTTGCACATACTGCGGGTTGTGCCCTTAGCTTAAGGCTGTGGTGATAAAACCATCAGCAAATGTTGGTCTGTAAAACTACCATGTATTCAAATAAATCATTAAGGAGTCCTAACCTAAAACAGAAGATGTTATTTTCCAACGGATTTGTCAGAATTCCAAAACTGGTGAACTAAGTGACACTTCCTTCAGTCTAAAAGCAGGGCAAGAAGCTCACCTAGATGCCAATTTGTAGATATAAATAAACACAAAGAAGACAAGTTTTTCTTATGGACCTTTAAGACACATTGTGTTTAGCTTATGGCCCCCGTTCAAATTTGTGCATAATATTATATACAAGTCCATATGAGTTGCATATTGACATTTTGGGGGCTTGGGTTATTAGCATAACATTTGGGTGAAGAAATTACTTTCCAGTTTAACCCACCTTACTGCAGCCTGGTTATCAAACCAAAAAATGAGGTCTTTGGCCTCAAACTTTTCAATAAACAACTCATGCAGACTTTAAGTCCATATGAGTTGTGTAAATATTCAAAAATATATGCACAACAGTGAGAGGGATCATTGATTGAGATTGCTAAATCGATTAGAGGGTACTAGAGGGTACTTCTCCTACTTGTATACTGTGAAGTACTGTGCAATTTAACTTTACTTAAAATGCCAATGATCTATTGGAAAATAAACCTCCTTCTAGAGTTTAGTTCAATACCCTAGCATATATATTCATTGCCAGTCACATTACCATCAGCCAATCAGATAAAGGAATTATAAGCCAGCACCATCTCAGTTTCATTGGACACCTTGAATGATTAGTTCCCAGAGTGAGACTTACTCTGGCTTCTTCCCACCTGCTAGGGCTCCACCTTTCTTAGATGCAGCTGGAGTAGCCTGTGAGGATGTACGGATAGTTGACTAAGTATGTCATATTTCTTTGGTTGAATTATCTTCAACATGCCATGAAAGAAACAACAAGCACAGGTTCTAGAGAGGAAACACTTGGTAACATGCCATCTTTGGAAAACTTCTCTGTTGCTTTCAACTACATTGCACATGTACACAATGTACACAATGTCCATGTACTTCTAAAGATCAGATGCCTTTAAGCTAGACAAAAGTGTTAATTCCATTCAGACCAGTCTCACCAGTTTCTTCTTGTTTTCTTTCCTCTTTTCCCTTTTGTACCTGGCAGCTTCATATTCTGAACATTCTGATGGACAGAAAAAGGTCAATATTGAAAACTACAGCAGTATCACTTACAAGACTTATACATGTACATGTACCGGCACATACAAATCAGAAAATTTGCAAAAAGATTTGAATGCATTCAACTGAGAAACTTTGACCTATGTAGGCCACACAAATACATCTTTAATTAGGTTTTTGTGTATTTCTATGAAGAATTCAGTAATACTTCAAGAAAATATGTTGCATCAGACTACAATCATTACTTGAAACTGTGTGTACCAGTAATGACCCTTAGCGAGACACAGACTTTGTTTTCAAGTTGAATTTACAGTTCTGCACTATTTTTGTTTTTCAAATTAGGGGCATAATGGATTACTTAAACTGTTCAAAGAGAGACGAACCTTCCAGTTTTGTGATGCCGTTCCTCCGGTACCTCATCAGCTCCTTTATTCTACTCCTCATCTGTTTCTCCTCTGAGAAATGTGAGGTACAGAAATTAGGACCAACCTTCATGCACCTAAAAGTCTAATATTGATATTGACATACCTCCAAATTTTGGATGCCTTGTAGCACATCTTGTTCTGGATTGACTAGTCTCGTGCTCTCTCACAAGACTACGTCAATCCGTGAAGATGTGCTGCAAGGCATACAAAATTTGGAGGAATGTCTCTATGCCTTTAAAAAACTGTCACTGTTTGAAGAATATTGTAGTCACCGACAAATGAGTAGTATGCAGTTTCTTCAACAACCTAACATTCTTTCCATCTGTGGCACACTGTAGTCTTCTTTCATGACATTGGCCCAAGTAAAAGGTGCTTAACACAAGAAGGAACAGTTTATATTATAAACAGTTTCAGCAATGAAGAAACTGAAGAACCTATGTATACATGCAAAAAGAATACAACAACTAGTCAGGATCCACAGAAGTTGATTCATATAACACTATGAACCATTAGTGGTAGCAGAATATGACAAAAATTTCTCTACATTTGAGCATGTACAGGTCAATCAAACTCAATGTACATATTGCTTGCAACGATAAAAAGAAACCTACTTTGAAGATTTTCGAAGAACTGTTCATGCTGCTCTGAGGCATGGAACTGGGAAAATACTTTCATTCTGTCCCGCAGTTCCCTGAAGAGGGAAAAGAAAAAGAACTTAAGGTCTGGTCTGCAGTCTTCTTCAATATGAATATCGAGAGAGTGTTCTAAAACAATTTTATCACTTACAAAACTACAACAATAGAAGATAGAAAAATAACTCTATACAGTATCCATACATCTTGCAATGTCATGTGCTAATACAGTCAAACTTGTCCTGAGCAACCACTGAAGGGACTGAGCAAAAATGGTTCCTGAGGCCAGTTGGTTGCTCCTGGCAAGTTGGTTGGTTGGCCAAACAAAATCGTAGCAAATGATTACATTTGCATGATATATACCTTGAAAGATATTTGTCAGTAAACATATCTCTAACAGAGGCCCATAGTTTTTAATCTCCATGCTGTTACGTAAACAAATTTCAAGTTTGCGATTTAGCCAGCTTTGCTGTGACTTTGACCACATGAATCCCGCCCGCTTCGGTGGTTTTGGCCCAAAATCTGATTTGGTAAGCTTAGTTTGAACGGGGCCAAAGACTCCTGGGGACTGCAAAAATATGGTAGCTGGTTGGGTAGGACAGTTGATTGCTTGGAAAAGGTCTTAACTATGTAAAAATGGAAGGGACTGTTTCGATATGTTGTCTGACATCAGGTGGTTGCTCAGCCAAGTTTGACTGTATTAGTGACTTGAAATGCCATACACTGATAAACACAAATACAAGCACTCCAAACTAGTAAGAAAGTAAGCAGCAATTTTGCCTTACTTTTCATCTTTTGACAACTTTCTCTTGGCTGGAAACAAAAAATAGAAAAAAGGATGTCAGTTTTAAAAACAACAATCATGACATACGAAAAGTTAAGCCCCAAAAATGACATTACTGAGTTTTGCATATCAAATTCATCATCATGACTATTATCTAGGGATTACCTTGCTGCTTTTGTTTGTTGAAGAAGATGCCTACAAGTCCATACTCTCTTGCTATTCTGGAGACAAAATAACAGAGTGAAGAATTGCTGGTGCGCCAACACCACAAAGGACGGAGTTTACAGAAAAATTGGTTTTAAAACACAATCAGTATATTAGAGAAGCTGATGGCATTATGATGACATTATATGCCATTTATCCATGTGTTTCAATGAAAGTGATCCACCCCTTTGCCCCAGGTTTTTCCAACGCATTTCTATCTGCCATTCGTATGAAGGCTGCGGTTCAATCAAAGACAATTGGGCACTAATCTGACCCATCCAAGAAGGGATATGCTTAAAACAACTTCACAGCCCATCCTTATGTTCCACAGCCCATCATATTGCGTCTTACTTAAGTTACGTCCAATCTGAATGTTCAGAATTTATGCATTGATAAACAAATTTTTCTGTCAACAATTGGTCTTCAAGAGCCAGGTACTGTACACTGAGTACCATCATCCGTTGCTGAGGGCCAGGCAGTCACTAGGCCATTGAGGATGCAACAAAGACAACCTCGTTGTGCAAAGAAATGACACCATTTTCCGTTGTGTTACCTGTTATCTTGATGTTAACTATAACACTCGCAGTACTGTAAGATTTTTTAATGTGTACAATTGGCTTGAACATACATGTACAGTCAAACCTGTCTAGATGGCCACTCAAGGGACTGGATATATGTGGCCACTATAGAATGGGAGCCACTATAGAGACAAATGCTGATCAATTGAACACCAGCAAGAAGTTACACATGATTTCAGTACCTACTGATCTTTCTCACCAAGTAAATTCGCCGACAAAGTCTTGCGCTCTAACAGTCACCATGAAAACCGAGAAACCACCACGAAAGTTACTGTATTGTCTACTGTATTGTCAGTGGAACAGAAAATAGTGATCTCTGATGGGCTGTTTTGGGGGTAAATAGATATAACTTAATAGCACAGTATAATACAGAAAGAAAGAAAAGATGTTGACTCACCTTTTTCTTCTTTGCCTTTCTTTTAGTCTTCGTAAAAACATGTCCACTTGGGCTAATTTCAAAGCTGAAACAGATGAAGTCAAAATATGACGATCTGGGTCAGTTAGCATCAACAGCGGCTGGACTCTAAGACATGCTTGTTTTCATTTTTTTGTTTTCCTAGAAAGCTTTTGTAACATTTTCTCATAAATTATGTAAATGAGACCCTAATTATCATGACTTACGTCCACATGTTCAACTTAAAGTAACGTTACATGTTGCTACAAATGTCACAATGAACAGAATTTTAGTCATTTAACACTATAATAACAATTTATCGTTAACCATGTAAATTAGGTAACAATTTACATAATTGATGTCTATCGATATTTCTCTCTTTTCTTCTTACATATGTCATAACACACAAAAACTAGTGAAAATGTAACCTCCATGATATTTCATGGACAAGGCTCGAAATACAGCATACCTGCACAGGTGCAGGTAACACTGAAAATTTTACCTGAACCTCTCTCAATTTAGGAAGTATGGATCATACTAAAATTGTTGAGGAACTATTGCTATTTTTTTCTTTTATACTTTATAGGCGGTAACAGTCAATGTATCTAATAACAATACACATACACCTATAAAATGTACATCATAAGCCATCTATATACAAAACCCAGTACTTGGACCAGTACAGGTTAGGTGCAGGTAGACACCAAAAATACCTGCACAGCTCCAATTTTACCTGCACTAACCTGCATATGCAGGTGGTATTTCGAGCCCTGATGGAGGTAATTACAAATGTTCTTGTGCCTTACCTGTTTCTAAATCATCATCATCATAGTTCACAGCTAGTGTACTGACCATACTCTCTGCCTCATTATCATATTCCTGCAAGACAGAAATGAGTCAGAACATGACCCTTCCATAATGCAACATATACTAGAAGACATCCTCCTACGCAGGGACATCCAACAGCCAAACCGCCTGTCTGGATGTACCCTGCTTTTTTAACCGTCACCCTTAGTTCCTGTGGACGTCCCCCCCAAACCAGCTGTCAGCCAATCAGAGAATAGGCTTTCCGTTTTCAAAAGGGGTCTCGCATATATATGGGTAAGCTCATTAATATTTATAAGCAGGGCGGTCAGGAACTAAGGGTGACGGTTGAAAGAGCAGGGCACATCCAGACAGGCAGTTTGGCTGTTGGATGTCCCTGCGTAGGAGGATGCTAGAAGATTGAAAATATGCAATCACATGAATGGACTTTCCCCATTTTTGGGGTAAAAATGGTAAACACTGGTGAAAAAGTGAAAGTGATCTCAAACTAGTTTACCAGTGGTTCACTTAAGAGCTACACATGTATTCTTCCACTGGTTGTGACAGAGAAGACAGATGATTAAAAAAATTAATTACGGGTCCATTGTTCCAGGGAAATTCTCCTAGCTCTATTCAACTACAGTCAAACCTGCCCAAGCGACCACCTCTTCTTAGCGACCACCTGGCCATTACTACCACTTTTTCTCGGTCCCGAAAATTTCCCCCATTGATGTAAGCATTAAGCGACCTCTTCGCAACGACCATCTGGCAAACGCGACCGCGGCAGCCAAAAATTGGGACCAAATCCCTGCCCATAACGACCGCAACATTTTTAAATCTTGAGGTGTCAGCGATTTTCAACGATAACTAGCGCGATGTTGTGCCAAATTAGGCCAGTTTGCGTCGGATTTTGACTACCATTACAACGTTATGTTCAAAATAAAGTTGGCAGCGGATGCACGTGCATGTGCTTGCTATTTGCCATTAAACACAACGGAAACCATTTAAACTATGCATCGGGCATGATGTGAGTCGATACTCTTCTAACCGACTACCTGACCTAATTGACCGCTTTTGGCCGGTCCCCCGGGTGGTCGTCTTGGGTAGGTTTGACTGTATAACAATGAACAGTGGACCATGGTGTAATGTACCATCACAAGGACTGCATCACTTTTAAGCACATTCAAGTCTGGTGAGCAAAAAAAGCCGAAATCAAACTCATGGCTTCAACTGTTGTGTACAACTGTTATTGCAAAAAAGGTCTTCGATATACTGTAAATGCATTTAAGTTCGCGGAGATTTAATTTTGCGGTAGTGGAAAAATGGTTTTAAGTGGTTTTAAGTTTGCGGCAGCACCATGCACTATAATCTCTTACTGCTATGGAAAAAAGTTTGCGGTGGTTTTAAGTTCGCGGTTGAGCGGCCAACGCAAAAACTGCGAACATTAAACCACCGCGAAAGTTTCTGCACTTACAGTACATACCCTTTCAAAGTCATCCCTGAGAGGCATGTAGCCCAGCTCCTGCTGCTCCTGTAGAGTCAGCTCCGCGGGGGGTTGGGGAGGGGTGGACAAACTGGGGGACAGGGGGCCGTCCTTGGAAGATGTGTGGTCCACCACCTTGTACGGTGACTCTTCAGGAATGCAGGACTTGCCCAGGTTGCCGTGGACGAACCTCGCCTGGTAAAATTCTATCACCTCTGTGGAAACACAACAAAGATCCAGACTGAGACAAAGATAATAAAGTTTTCACATGTCCTGTGTTTGAAGAAACCTTCACCAAAATGAATTTTCTTATGTTTTGTGTATTTTGTTGTCTTCTACTTCATACTTTTAAATAACGTAGTATGCAACATCTAAATTATATTGCATAATACGTAAAAGCATGACTTAGAAGACAACAGAATGCAAAAAATGTAAGAACATTTGTTCTTTATCTATTTGTTGAGTATCTTTCGAACCGGCAGCCAAAGTGCAGTGAGACATTCACAGAGTAGGGGTAAGGACTATCTCTAGTCAAGCTTTTTTTTTTCCTGTCCTATTAATTGTTTGGGAGTCCATGTTGTTAATTATGATTATTAAATCTGTCATGTCTTTAGGTTACAAAGATACATTTTCAACAATTCTACATTTGCAAAGCAGTTCTAGCTGTGAACCCTTGTGTTTTTATCATGTTCTCACTGTATCATCCATTACTCCATTCAGATATGCTGTATTTGCTCATGAGCAAATGTGGGTCTTTCTAGTTGCATATGTGTGTTTGGATCTTCACTTTTGGACTGTTTTTATGGGCCATGGGCCTGATTCAAACAAATAAACAATAAACTTTACCTTGGGATGTTCTGTTTCCAATGTGGTCTGCAATCTCCTCCCTATAAAACAAAAAGGTTAACTGACTTGCTGCAGAGTTAGAGATTAGGGTCCATTCCAAGTCACTGTGAGGGTCGCCATTGTCATCATATACAGATGTTTTCAATTCTTTTCAATTAGATGTCTAGGATATTTGATACTTTGAAATTATTTTGAATAATATTTCAACTTTCTAAAATGTTTTCCTGGTTGTGTAAAGCCTTTGAAATATTCAAAATGTGGAACAGAATACTTCTAACAGATTGTAAATAATGGTAACAGCATTTTGCCATTCTTTACCATTTTCTACCAATTTTTGTAATAGTGGACTGGGAAGAAAGCAATTAACACATCCTTGCAAAGTAGAGTCCATTCCAAGACACCATGCGGATGTTTGTGGCCATTGTTTAGAATTGATTTTAAAGTTTTGTAATTATATGTCTAGGACATTTGATACTTCAGAAATATTTGTAACACTGTTTCAACTTTAAAAATATTTCCCTGGTCCTGTAAAACTTTGGAAATATTCATCGTGTGGAATTGGATACTTCTAATGGTTTCTAAATAATGATAACAGCATTCTACCATTATCTACCATTTTCTACCATTTTTTGCAAATGGTTCAGTGGGCTGGGAAGATAGCAATTCACACATCCTTGCAAAGTATGGTTGGGTGCCATGAAACAATGGCCCACCACAAAGGATCCACCAGTGAAATCTAAAAATATACAGATACAACAATAGGGCTTACTTTTATGGGGGCAATAAACTAATTTAACCATTTGGCGAGGTTTACTATTTTTTGTAAATATTTGTAAATGTGAAATAATCACACAGAGGTTTCACAATTATTCTAAATAAAGATATTTTTGTACAGTTACTTTCAAAATGTTTCTAAAATATTCAAAGGAATTCAAATATATGAGTACTTTCTCAGTCAATTTTTAAAAATAATTTAATTTTTGTGGCTCAGATATTCTTTTATTCAGAATAATTCAGACTAATTATAAATATCGCCTAAAACCCCTCATGGTGTCTTGGAATGGACTCTATGGTTGGGTGTTATATTGGGGCAATAACCTAATTCTACCATTTGGCGAGGTTTAACATTTTTTGTAAATATTTCTAAAAGTGAAAGAATCCTGCAGATGTCTGAAAATTATTGTAAATTAAGAGCTTTTTGTGACATCTCTTTCAAAATGTTTCCAAAGTATTTGAAGGAGTTCAAACATATTCAAATTTCCATATTGATTTTTTTCGAAAAAATTATAATTGCTGGGCTCTAAGTTGTATCACACGGGCTCCATTCCAATGAATCAAACTATTTCGAGCGGGCCGAGTGCGGCACGGTTGACAATTCAAATACCTGATTCGGACTTTGGAACATTACTGTTGGAACACTTTTTGTTCGAGGGCAGCAAATTTGTTCAACTTCTGGCGCATTTCGCATCAAAACATGGGTTTTCACAGGTGGGTATGATATAAATACCCCAGCCTTCGGCCGTCCGGCGATTCGACCCGCGGTCGGGCTGGGACCTAGGGTGATACGGAATACACCGTGTTGTATTCTATATTGATCTGTTTGGAGATGAATGACAGGTGCAAGCGAGACTCACCAGTTCCCATAACCATACTGCTCAATCCCCTCCAGCACTGCAAGTTCCTCCAGAGCTGTCCACTCTGACTCACACAGGGAGAAGTTCCCCTGGTCCTGAGGGGACACAAAATGGACTTCCATTTACGTCGATATAAGTTAGACATCCAGGTAGTAAGATACGCCAAAAAGTTGTATCCACTATCCTTCGTCAGTGACACTGAAGTGATCTGCAAGAAACTGATCTTTTATACCCTAAATATGAATGAAGACAATTTTAAATGTCCAATCGGAGACATGGTAAGACAAGTCAAGACGATGACAATTTTGATTCGAATAGCAAACAAAGGTAGGGCAAAGTCAAGCTAAAGACAATTTTGGATTTCAATGGGAAACGAAGCTAAGGCCATGTTGATTTGATTATATGGATGACATCCTCCTGGAACTCCAAAACTGATGCGAGCGAGCGAATAAAAAAAAAGTTTGGCCAAAAAAAAAAGTTGCCTTCAGTATGAAATCAAAGTGGCCAGGAAGGTTGAACATAGGACTAAACACACATAGTATGGTATACCAACAGTTAGGTGTAGGGACCAGTACATCATACGGGTGTAAAACATTTTTTTCTTCTTGGACCAATCCGAACAGAGGAACAGGTTTTGCCAATTACAAAATGGACACACTATGTCGGCAGCCATTTGGGGTCTAACCGGGGGGCCAAGAAGACAACAAGAGCGAAGTCAAGTAGAGTTTATAGTCAATTGCACCAAGTTTCTACAGTCAAAGGTACAGAGACAGTTAGCCTTTATTACATGGAGATGGGATTTTAAAATGCAGTGGGAGTCCCATAATCCACCAAACAGATTCCTTTGTAGCAAAATTGACCAATTACCATTTTTTTTAGTATTGCCAGTTCTCAAGTTTCCACAGACAATCAGGTCCAGGTTCATGTCCGGACCTGGAAATGATCCTCTGGACCTGAATTTTCGGTACTGGTACCTCCCCCAACCAACAATAGATTTTTTTTCTATCTGTCCTTTCACAACTTATTCTTTGACTTTAGATTCATTTTGGCATTCTATGGCATTAGTTATCTGTTTTCTGATACTTTTTTTTCAATCTACGGAATATTTGTGCTCATTTTACAGCTGCTTTGCACAATTCATTGTGTGGCCGAAAACTTTTTTTTTTTTGGAAATGGCCGAAAATTGGTGCGAGCGCAGATGTCATCCATATAATCAAATCAACGTGGCCTAAGACACAGTTAATGTAAATGTGTCAATTAGCTTAAAATCACAAAATAACTCATTTTTAAGTAATCTACGAAAAAAATTTTGACGCGGTTCTGTGAGCACATGTCCAATGCACCTCTGTACCTCTTATTAGTCAAAAAATGGCCTAGGTGGGAATTTGGTATTGGGGTAGCTTTAGCACTAGCTGTAGAAATGGAAATGGGTCACATAGACCAATCCATTTTTCATAGATAGGGGTGTTCTGGAAAGGTCCATTCTTGTATGGGGGGTAAAATAAAGTTTGGAGCGGGATGATGTTGTGGGACAGGTCAACTCCAGCAAAAGGTTGATATAAAACTGTACATTTTTGCATAGGGATGAAGATGGATTGCAATATGCTGTATTTGCTCCCAAGCAAATGTCGGCCTTTCTAGTTACAGTAAATGCATTTAAGTTCGCAGGGATTTAATTTCGCGGTAGCAGGAAAAGGGAATTTTCGCGGTGTATTTAAGTTCGCGGTAACACCATCGACTGCAGTCTAATACCGTAATAGAAAAATGTTCGCGGTGGTTTTAAGTTCGCGGTAAAGTGGTCACCGCGAAAACCGCGAACATTAATCCACCGCAAACATTTCTGCATTTACAGTATATTGCTATCCATACTACAGTCTCTTCTCCTGTCAAATCTTCAAATGGATTCAACTTGTTCATTTTTCAACTATTTTTGGTCATTTTTAGACCAAATATATATATTTTGGGCCCCTGTACATGTGCCCTGGTATTAAATTTTTTTTTAGTGGAAGTGTTTTTGCACTGATCCACTTGACATAAGACTACTACTTGTCCATTCTTGCATATAGGTTTTTTTTTTAAATTCAGTTTTGGACATGGGTGATGATTCCGAATTCCATTTGTTGAATGGAAGTTGACTCCCAACTGAAGACTGCACATAAGGAGGACTAGGCAACCAATCAGCAAGCCTGGCGTTATCTGGAAGAGTCCATTCATGCACGGGGGACTTTTTTAAAATTCAGTTTGGGACTGGGTTGCTTATTATACAAAAGGCCATGTACTGTGAGAGTATTTCTGGACTTGTCTATTGTGCAATTTTAAAAAGGGTATGCTGGAAGATTCCATTCTTTCACACTTTTCTTTTAAATTAATTTTGTGGACTTTGGTGATTATGTCGATGTCCTATCTTAGCGGATGTATTTTTGGATCGCTCCATTTTACATAGGAGTATAACAGGAAAAGTCGATTCTTGCACAGAGGGGGGATTTTTTTCAGATATGGTTTTGGACGGGTGATGATTCAAAAGTCCATTTTGATTTTGCACATGGAAGTGTTTTTGGAGTCGTCTATTTTACCTTTCTACATGGGGTGCACTGGAATAGTCCAATCTTGAAGGGGGTTTTGTACGATTCAGTTTTGCTCATAAGTGTGATTAGTAGTTAGAAGTCATTTTAAGCAGAAGTGTTCCATTTTTGCACATGGGTGATTTTGAAACCGTCTATTGTTACATGGGGAGGGAGATGGCTGACATATGCTGTAGTTGCTCTCAAGCAAATGTTGGCCTTTCTAGTTCTATTAATTTAGTTTGACCTGAGAAATGCTCGGCATAAAATATAGAAAGAATTGCTGAAACACAAACAGTAACTTAAGACAAACTAAAAACAGCACCCCTTTTATGGAGAAGAATATAAAAGACTCCTTACTTAATATGATAAATGTACTTACCACAATGTGGTAATCATGGTCTCTTGTATGGTTGCCCAGTTCAGCACCACTTGAGAAACACTGAGGGCAGAATGGAAATGTCAATGTCTGCAAAAAAAACTATGCCGAAAATGTAACCTTGTCTATGATATCTATGTTGATACTTGATAACGTAAGGTTACCAGTTTACAGTTGATTTGTTATTAGCGCAGGCCAAGAAGTGAAAAGCTGTCCTTTTGGAAGATATCTGCGTCAAGCTCTGTGTGGCATCATATTTCTTCTGTAGGATTTCTCGCCGTGCGAGCATCTTTGATAAACAAGCCTGCAGCCAAAAATTATTCCAGGGTGACCAGTTTACGGTTAGTTTGGTGTTTCTCCCAGGGGTTATTTTTCTAAAGGACATATATCTGATCATTTCCCATAAAAAGTTCCCCAAGTAGTTCACTGAGATAACACGATGGATAATTGGATAACATCGACGCCATGCCGTGCACTTTGCATCACCGCTAAACGTACAGATAAGTCATCTCTGCCCTAACAGAACGCCACTTAGAGCGCCATGCTGTTCCACAACTTGCACAATGCTACTCACAATAATAGCAATGCATTTGGATGTTGTTATCACTTGTATAGATAGGTACTGGCCTTGAAACGCGTTCAGTATACATATGGCTTCCTCACCCTGTGCCCTCCCCACATAAATTAGCCCCAAACAGCGCCCCTTGCGACTATTTCTCGCCTTTCAGTGCACCAAGCTTCAACAGGCAAGTCATGTGATGCATTGCAACATGGCGTTCGAAAACTACTGACTCGGCGAGGACAGTCACTTGTTTATATGCAGTTTATAAATATAAGAGTTCCTTTGGGCGACATACATCAAATCACCATGCTTTCTTGAAATAAGGCCTCCAAGTTTAGTTTAAATTGATGTTGCAATTTATAAAGATTTTGTTATATTTTAAAAGAGGGGATGAAAATAGCGGTCGAGAATTACAATTAGAACCTGGCCATCTGCAACAGTGTTATGCGAACTCAAGCGTAAATGTAAATTGTTGTCGGACATTTGAAATGGGATTTGCTGGATGCAAAGCTATATGATAAATAAGACACAGGCACACAGATGATATAGTCTTACTTCTTCCTATATGATAAATAAGACACAGGCACACAGATGATATAGTCTTACTTCTTTCCGATACGATAAATACAACATGTAAGACACAGGCACACAGATGATATAGTCTTACTTCTTTCCGATACGATAAATACAACATGTAAGACACAGGCACACAGATGATATAGTCTTACTTCTTTCCGATACGATAAATACAACATGTAAGACACAGGCACACAGATGATATAGTCTTACTTCTTTCCGATACGATAAATACAACATGTAAGACACAGGCACACAGATGATATAGTCTTACTTCTTTCCTAATCCTATATGATAAATTAACAAGACACAGGCACACAGATGATATAGTCTTACTTCTTTCCTGCTCAAGAGAATTTTCTTTTTTACAATTCACCTCGAAGTCTGCACCCGCCAATAAGTGACCGTAAACTGGTCCTGCACGTAAACTGGTAACCTTATGTAACGTTTACCTTCCATGAAGGAAACGTGAATATGAATTCAGGACATATTTAATATTATTTACCACACAATATTTTTCATTTCTTATGAATTCAGCCACTTGTTATCAAGTCAAATCTCCACCCCCACTAATTTCCTGTAGCTCCTTTGTGTCCTGGGCTAAAATACATTGTTGGTGGTGAATGGCAATCACCTGTCCCTCACCATAACAGCTGTGTCCTCGTGCATATATTACTGAGACAGTCCATTGTCATTACAGGGAGGTCCAACTTAGTCACCAAATAATGCACAAAAGCACGATAATTTGTCTATACCCATTTTAGGGCAAACACCCCACGATCTAATTTGTAAACTTATGTTCAGCACAATATGCAGCAATACATATACAGAACAAGAAACACGAAAGTTAGAATGACTTGTGAATTCGTATCCCACCCATCATCGGGCGAAACCATTTAACGTGAGCGATGGTTAGCGTTGATGAGCCAGCCAAGCCTTACCTCCAAACAAAGGTCGAAGTCATTGCAGACTGCACATTTCACCCGTAACGTCGTTATGTCCACCTGGCAGTAATTGCAGTAATACTTTTGCTCATTCTCTGTAAAATGAAACATAAATTGGATGAGTTTCATGTGTATTGAGAGAAGATTTGCAAGAAAATCCAGGCTGCAGTGAACGGGCAAATACAGACCTACCCGCCATCTTGCCATCTCGGCCGACTGGTTGATGACGTCAGGATTCCCAGGGTACATTTCGGGAGCCTGCGTTTCTGCAATAAACCGAGAGGTAGCGCTGGTAGGTGCCTTCCATAAATAAGGGCTATTAATGCAAATAATAAACTGTGCTCATTAATTATGCAAATTAACCCAAATATGAATAATAATCAATTATGCAAATTGTTATCTAATTTACATAATTAATAAGAAATTGTTATTAAAGTGTCAAATGACGAAAATTCCATTCTTGCGACATTTGGCAGCAACATGTACTTTAAATTGAACATGCGGACGTAAGTCATACAACTGAGGGTCTCATTTACATATCTATAAGAAAATGCTACACTTCCTAAGGCTTGCATACTTTGAACACATCGTTATTTAGTAGATTGATCGATCTTCGCTGTGGCCAATAACTCCTCTGCCGGCTAAACTCCTTCCCATTTGCCACAGCAAGATCTGCTTGGAGATTAGATTTAGGTAGAGGTCCTTCCCCACACAGCCCGCCGTACGTGCAACTGCGCATGTGCGTGCTGTCTACGTGCAAAAACGTGGGCAATCTTTTGAGATCCGTAATTGGTAAGTACCGCTTCCGTACGAAATCAAACGGAATCCAACGGATTTGGGAGCACGTAGACTCGCCGTAGCACGCTAAATGCATTCAAAACTTTCTCTGCGTTCGTGGGGCTGTGGATTCACACCCTAGCGAGCCAGTACGGGTGACGCGCGTGCCCCATACACCAAATGGAGTGAGTAAGGAAACCGTACGTAGTACTCAGCACGTGCATGCGGCCTACATACGGTAAAGTGGCAATCACACAGAGATCGATCGTACGTTGTATAACACGTACAACTCAACTTACCACTTCGGCGTCGCAACGAACGATGCACGCAACCGCTCACGGCATGCAGACCACATACTTATTACCTTGTGCAACCGTGCGAGTGACGTGAGTTGACGTATTCCCTTCCTACTTTTGCCAATCGTTCCCCACGTTTTCAGAAAAACTTGGCGGACGTGGCCTCCCAAAAAGACGACAAAAACGACGTACGGTGGGTTGTGCCCTAACACTTAGCTTTACCGGTCCAAGGTTCATTTTCAGTCCGGCTTAAATTCACCCAAAAATACTCCGCAAGGTGCCCCACTGGGTCATGTAGGGGTCACAGCCCATCAAGTACTCCCCAAGTAGACCATGTCGCTTTCCGTCAGCTATTCCCACTCTGACAGAAAAAAAAGACAGCATATATTATTAAGAAAGGGGTCACGATTTTCCCCATCAACCTCTGCTTGGAGAGTACCGTTGCCATGGCAATAATTTTTATTGCCACACTTATTCCAATTGGGATTCCACTAGCGGTGAATTACGCAATGTGTGTTTTGTAAAACAATGGCAACACTGAATACACAACAAGACGAATTTACTTGTTGCCTTGAAATTAATTCTTTAACCTAACTTTCATCAGGAGTACGAGTTGCCATTGTATCCAGCCATAGGCCGGGATTGATTAATTTAATTAGAGGGTACTTGGGAGTTTAGTGGAAGACTGAATGCTTCTTGATATATGTGGGATCAATCGGTCCTTTATAGTATGTATTTATTGCAATAGATTGCAATAGATTGCAAATTTCGTGATCGTATTATAAGCCGCTTCGAAATTATGAAGGGGACCAGATGACCCCCCTCTCCAGGGAAGGGAAAAAGGCTTAAGAGGATATCCAGTATACCTTCACCTTTGTGTCAAATTTCAACTCATTCGATTAAAAATGAGTCTGTTATGTTTATTTTTTGTTCTCAGGCACTATGACCCATAAAAAATATGTGTACATTTAGAAAACATAATAATGTACTTAAAATTAAAATAGAGGATCTTCTGAAGTCTAATTACAAATCCACTTGCGCTACTTTTTGACTCACCTTCTTATAGATTATTTTATTTTTGTTAGATGATTATTGCCTACAACATATCAATACTTTAAAACACACGTCATAATTACATAGATATATAGATTATCTATGGGACATGTTATGGGGACATGTTATTTCTGATTTGAATGTCAAAGTTGGTAACGGAGTGTACTGTCATAGGCGTATTTATTCTTACTGCTCTTCTATTGATCTATAGCTTTTACATCGATGTAGGTTAGACATACATACACACATGTGTCATGAAAGTCCATCCAAATGTTCTCGAGTTATGTTCTTGGCCTACATACAGACCAACACCATGGCGTAACCGAAAATATAACCTTCTTGACGAAGATAAAAATCGCACGGCACTGAATGTGACCAAGGAGTTTTTTTTAACCTCCTTGATGTGTGGCGTTGTTCCAGCTAGATATCGGCCCCTGCAGCCCTAATGTCTGCTTGGGTTTGATACCGTGCTTGTGACAACAAGGGACACACGTGTTATTAAACAATCCTCTACAGTTGTCCTGTGTACATGTAAACAGTAGAGACTATCGTAACTCCACCTCTGCGATCCCGCGATACGGACGACTTCCTCACAACGGGCCGGGCCACACAGCGGAGAAACTTAAGAAAGGCATGGGCGTGTTGGAACTATTTGTTTACTCTCAAATATGCATTGTTGGCGACATACGGTTTGATCTTTTACTTTGAACTAATTGGTGTTGATAAAGTGAGCTTTAACGTAGAATTCCTTTCATCTCTTTCTTTAATGTTTTAAATAGATATTTATGCAGACCTCTTTGGATATTTCTAGTTCTCGGTTCTCTCTCTGGATGTTTCGGTATGGTGTGCGACACGAGACAGATCAGGTGGCACGACCATACATGGTTTCTTTGTTGGAGAAACGCTTGTCTTTCATGAAGCACCACTGACTCCAGAAACCCGATACATCCCGAAAACGTCGTATAACAGCTCTGAAATATTTTATTTCTGACGCTGTTGTAACAGGAATTCAACCGTGGTAGCCTTACCAAGGAAACCAAGAGTGTTGTCTGCACTACCTTCCGTTGAAGTGCTCCTGACCAGCGCCGCTTCAGGAGACATTGGGCAGAACTGCTTTACCTGTTGACTTGACTTGCGGGTACGTCTGGCAGTCCCGTCTGGGATTGGGCCGGAAGGTTTGCGCAGTGCACTGCTGTTTTATTTATAGAAGCTTGGATTTCGCGGTGTCTTAGCTACTCCCGATCCACAGGCGGATTGTTTGCGTTGGGCAGGTATACTCCCTGTCCAATCGTTTATATTTCACACTTTGCTATTGTTGTAACACCGCTTGGAGCCAAGGGGGCAGGTCACGCTAGCTAAGTACTGATGGCCGAAGATGGCAGCACGAGAGACTTCGGGACCTCTCCCCCTCCACAACACTACTCTCCCCTGCCAGTGTTAACGGCCGTCCGCACCTTGGACAGGGAACCACAGGAAGAGGACGGAAAAGGCACAATACTCCCTCCGATATACGATGAGTTTCCTACAACAGACATGCCTGTGGCACCAATACTGTTGTCTTCCGAATTCACCAGCTTGGACGTGAACGGTTCGTCTTTGCCATTGTTGGACTCGAGGAGCGGAAAGCGTCCTCTGCAACAGTCTGCCAATAAGGACGTTTTTCCGCCACAGAAGACGCTTCACTCTAAGTACCAAACTCCACTGCTACCTCTCATTGCAGGAGACGACAAGAGCAGGGTAGACTTGGTTCCCCCGCCCTCTCCTAAAGCATGCACAAAAAAGAGGAAAGTCAGGAGGAAGCAAGAAAGAAAGAGACTGTCTGATGTGCCGCCGATGACAATAACAAGTGTCGGTCCCAGAGAACGGAGGGCATTCAAAACGGAAGTACCGCCGTTGACGCCGAGCGATTCTTTCCTGCGATGGTGGACTCGCGCTCGTACGACCGTACACGGTAGGCCACTACCGGCTCCCTCCTCCCCTACCCCTGGGGAGATAGCCCTGAAACGCCACCTACTGGACAGGCACCCCGACCCACCGCAGACGGCCCCGCCGGACGTCAATTTCTACCTCGGGACAGGAGAGGGGGCCAGGGAAATCGACCCCGTGGAGTTCTGGAAGAGAAAACTCGTGGCTAGGACCAAGCAGATGGGACGGGATCTTACTGCTGGTGCGCGCTATTGGACACGGTTTCCAATGAACAAGGCCAGGTCCTTTCCGAGAAAAGAAGCAGTTAGCCTGTTGACGCCGTAGGTCACGTCTTGCCGTTTGACACATTATGCTGTAACCGTGCGTAGTTCACGCCATGCTATTATCGCACGCACCGCACGTCAAGTTATTGCCATATAGACACGTCGTACTATCACCGTAGGACACATAGTGCCGTGACCGTAACGCACATCGTACTTTCACCCTTGGTTAAATCGTCCTGTCACCGGAGGGCACCTCATTCTGTTATCGAGGGAACGCCTTGCTGTCATCATCACGCTGTCAGAGCACAACATGTTACGCTGTCAACATCGGACACTACAGGTGCCTTCACGTAAGGATTGTTTCTTCCTGCATGTACTCTGACTGGACAAAACTGGTGGTACGTTAAGCTAGGGGCACAACCCGCCGTACTTGCAAGTCTACGTGCCAAAACGTGGGCAATCTTTTGGTATCCGTAAGTGGTAAGTACCGTCTCCGTACGAACACGTGGCGATTCCCACGGATTTGGGAGCACGCAGACACGCCGTAGAAATTTAAGTGCATGCAGAACTTTCTCTGCGTTCGGGCTGCGGAGTCGCCCTCCGTACGTGCCAGTACGGGCGACGCACCTGCCCTGTACAGACTGAACGTTTTCAGGAATACGTGGCGGACGTGGCCTCCACAAAAAACGTACGGACAAATTGCACGTACGGCGGGTTGTGCCCCAGGCTCAAGTGAATGACACAAAAACGGGCAGGTGGTGAAGAGTTTGTTTTAGGAATATCGCCGTGTAATAAATGGCGCTGCTAATCACAAAATGCACTTTATAACTTTGTAGTATCACACTGACAACATATGCAGTTTGTGTTTTATTTATTTCAAACATCAGAAATGCAGGAATATGCGATAGACGGTATTTAGTAGATAGTTCAATGCATCATTTATCTTTATAAAACGTTAGACCACAGTTGTCAATTTGTTATGACGACAGGTAGCACATTCTGGAGACATATGTTATCATTTAACAGACTGCATTCATATGACTACAAAAAATCAGACAACTTGTGTTACATATTATCGGAGTTTAAGAAAGAAAGAAGGGTCTGATTTATCATGTTATAATACCGTAACTGCGTTACCATCAATATGTATATTTTGGACCCGAAAAATGTATAGCATTATGCTAACTACAATTCCACAGCCTAATTCATTCACCAAGTAATTTCGTCTCATGTCATTGTTATTCGTAGCTGTGGAAATCGCCTTGTTTGCATGATATTTGACTTATATCATTAAAATGATCGCTTCTAAACACCTTGCACATGTCACAAATATGAAATCTCTACCATTTGTCAATGAGTTTGTGTCGTTCCAAAGAAACCTGTAAGAAGATCCAAACGATACCTATTGAAAATAATAACATATGCAGAAAACAGCGTGCTCCGCGCTGTAAATATTTCGCAGTGGATTCATTTTTGCATTTTCTGCATTCTCCAGCGAGAATTCCTGACACGATCCGCTTTTCTTCTGTCATGCGCATCAGAGTCAATAGTCTCTACCAGACTTGGGATCGCTGGAATAGAAATGGAACAAATAGAGGAGTAAGTCGGCCAGAGATCCGTGGATCGCGTGCTGTTCCCTTTCCGGCTATAGTTCTCTGGCCGGCTTACTCCTCTATTTGTTCCATTTCTACGATCTTTCCAGCAATATCTGGAGTCTGGTAGAGACTACGCATCAGTCTGGGTTCTCCCGGCCTGACACTGCTCAGATGTCAAACAGTCTCTACCAGACGCTGGAAAAACCGTAGAAATTGAACAAATAGAGGAGTAAGCTGGCCAGAGAACTATAGCCGTCGTATATTTCGCGAGCTGTTCCCTAGCCGGCTAGATCTGGCCGGCTTACTAGTACTCCTCTATCTGTAGCATTTCTACGGTTTTTCCAACAATCCGGAGTCTGGTAGAGACTAGATGTCAAGGACGGAACACTGTCACGGCACCGGGTAGGGTGACGACTTAATGTCGCGATTGTAGCTTAGGCTTTGAGTTCCGGCCTGTCACACTTGGTATCCTTGGACAGGTCCCTTAGTAAGGAATAGAAAGGTGCAAACCGCAAAATCTTCGGATACTTCCTTCTCGAGAAATTCTCGAGCATATGGGCCCTGTTTAGGCGCAACCGCTAGCTCCTTTCTTGAGCCCCTGCCTGTCAGTGCACCGGGTAGGAAGACGACTTAATGTCGCGATTGTAGCTTAGGCTTTAAGTTCCGGAGTGGCACACTTGGTATCTTTGGAAAGGTCCATTAGTAAGGAATAGAAAGGTGCAAACCGCAAAATCTTCGGATACGTTTTTCTCGAGATATTCTCGTGTATATGGGCCCTGTTTAGGCGCAACCGCTAGCTCCTTTATTGAGACCCCGCCTGTCAGGACACCGGGTGGTGTCGACTTGATGACGCGATTGTAGCTTAGGCTTTAAGTTCCGGCCTGGCACACTTGGTATCTTTGGAAAGGTCCCTTAGTAAGGAATAGAAAGGTGCAAATCGCAAAATATTCAGATACGTCCTTCTCGAGATATTCTCGAGTATATGGGCCCTGTTTAGGCGCAACCGCTAGCTCCTTTATTGAGACCCCGCCTGTCAGGGCACCGGGTAGGGTGACGACTTAATGTCGCGATTGTAGCTTAGGCTTTAAGTTCCGGCCTGGCACACTTGGTATCTTTGGAAAGGTCCCTTAGTAGGTAATATAAAGGTGCAAACCACAAAATCTTCGGATACTTCTTTCTCGAGATATTCTCGAGCATATGGGCCCTGTTTAGGCGCAACCGCTAGCTCCTTTATTGAGACCCCGCCTGTCAGGGCAGCGGGTGGTGTCGACATAATGACGCGATTCTAGCTTAGGCTTTAAGTTCCGGCCTGGCATATTTGGTATGCTTGGAAAGGTCCTTTACTTAGGAATAGAAAGGTGCAAACCGCAAAATCTTCGGATACTTCCTTCTCGAGATATTCTTGAGTATATGGGCCCTGTTTAGGCGCAATCGCTAGCTCCTTTATTGAGACCCTGCCTGTCAGGGCACCGGGTAGGAAGACGACTTAATGTCGCGATTGTAGCTTAGGCTTTAAGTTCCGGCCTGGCACATTTGGTATGCTTGGAAAGGTCCTTTATTTAGGAATAGAAAGGTGCAAACCGCAAAATCTTCGGATACTTCCTTCTCGAGATATTCTTGAGTATGTGGGCCCTGTTTAGGCGCAACCGCTAGCTCCTTTATTGAGACCCCGCCTGTCAGGGCACCGAGTAGGGTGACGACTTAATGTCGCGATTGTAGCTTAGGCTTTAAGTTCAGGCCTGGCACACTTGGTATCTTTGGAAAGGTCCCTTAGTAAGGAATAGAAAGGTGCAAGCCGCAAAATCTTCGAAAACTTCCTTCTCGAGATATTCTCGAGCATATGGGCCCTATTTAGGCGCAACCGCTAGCTCCTTTATTGAGACCCTGCCTGTCACGGCACCGGGTAGGGTGACGACTTAATGTCGCGATTGTAAATTAGGCTTTAAGTTCCGGCCTGGCACACTTGGTATCTTTGGAAAGGTCCCTTAGTAGGTAATATAAAGGTGCAAACCACAAAATCTTCGGATACTTCTTTTTTCTCGAGATATTCTCGAGCATATGGGCCCTGTTTAGGCGCAACCGCTAGCTCCTTTATTGAGACCCCGCCTGTCAGGGCACCGGGTGGTGTCGACATAATGACGCGATTCTAGCTTAGGCTTTAAGTTCCGGCCTGGCATATTTGGTATGCTTGGAAAGGTCCTTTACTTAGGAATAGAAAGGTGCAAACCGCAAAATCTTCGGATACTTCCTTCTCGAGATATTCTTGAGTATATGGGCCCTGTTTAGGCGCAATCGCTAGCTCCTTTATTGAGACCCTGCCTGTCAGGGCACCGGGTAGGAAGACGACTTAATGTCGCGATTGTAGCTTAGGCTTTAAGTTCCGGCCTGGCACATTTGGTATGCTTGGAAAGGTCCTTTATTTAGGAATAGAAAGGTGCAAACCGCAAAATCTTCGGATACTTCCTTCTCGAGATATTCTCGAGCATATGGGCCCTGTTTAGGCGCAACCGCTAGCTCCGGACTCCCTTCCCGGCATTAGAAAACCTTAGGCCACACCAATTTCATTTGTTGTTTCTCGTATGTTCAAAAAATTAAAAAGATATGCTTAACGGCTGGAAAATCACGTACGGAGACCTCATATCTCCTTGAAATATTCTGATTTTGCAAATGACTTCCACATCTACATTATCTAGGTTTGGTCATATAGAACTTGACTAACTTACACTGGTCAGTATGTCCAATCATTTATTAGTTACATTTGTGTGAATTGTGGCACTGTTGCATTATTTATGCAAATTGGGAAATAAATTTGCATGGTTGGTATCTATTAATGTTCCACCTGCCATTAACTACATATTTTACATGTGTTTGAGTCCTATAATGGGAAAAATGCAAATATAGATTTTCCTTATCAATCATGCAAATCAAACTGTCGAAAATGACTGCATACTAAGTATTATGGAAATCCGTCGTTCCTTTCTTCAGTTATTCTCCTGAGAAGATTTTGACAAAAGAGCCCCTGCAGTTCCAGAGTAAGCTACTAGGGGGCCCAAACCTACACATTTTCTTCCTTACATCACAAGCTATCTGCCACCAAAATAGCAAGACAAATAGCATCCACGGGCAAGAGATACAAAAACCCGAAGTTCTGCTTCAGTACCAAGGTAATATACCAGGGGGCTAAAATTAACCCTTTTCTGGTTGTCTCTGGTAATTTTGATGTGATCCTCATGTTTATTGATGAGCGCCGGCGAAGCGCCGAGGTCCTTTTTCCTGACGATATCGCAACTACACGCCAAGACACAGCTTTTTTCAGAAGCACTTGTTTTGTCAGCTGAAGCCCCCCCTGGATCAGATAATATATATGCCTATAGGACTTTACCAATAGATGTATCTTTGGCATACACTACTTCAGAATAATTCATTTCGAGATTTCAGGGCATTTTAGACATACAGTGTGACACACACACATACGTGACGAGCGAGTACTCTCCAAGCAGAGGTCGAATCGCGCAGATGTAGTAGTAGTCGAAAAAATTACACTCGCGCTCTTCGTAGGAAGAGCGCGAGTGTAATTTTTTCGACTACTACTATATCTGCGTGATTCGACCTCTGCTTGGAGAGTAACGAGCGAGTGTATTTATCAATAAAGAAAGAAAGAAATAGTTTTACCTTAGTTACAACATACAAGGTTAGTTGCTGTAACGTTAGTATCTTTGACACCACCTCACACGTTTCTAATAGAAAAGCGCGTTGTTGTAGGTGAGTCTTGTCCCTTAGCTGCTCCGCAATGATGTTCACACATCTGTCCAGCATAATAGCCTGCATACAAGTAGCCTGAGTACCATCCATATTCTACCGGGGCTCCTTACACTTGCTACCCCTAAAAATAATGTTTTTTAGGGAAGTGAGTGTAAGGAGCCCCGGTAGAAATAGGATGGTACCCAGGCTAGCATACAAGACCCCAGCACGATCTCAAAAATATCAACCGCGTGGAGGTCTGACAGGACCAAATTTGACCCAAAAATGACACTTTTGGCTCCTGTGCCCTGGTTTTACAACCAAATGACCTGAATTTTGGTAAAGTTTTGGGTGCACTAGGTATCTATTCAAATGATCCATGTATAATTCTTGGCATGAACCAATTCAAAATTATTTATTTGGGGATTTTGGGGGTCATTTTCCAGTGGCCAGAAGGAGGGGTCAACGACCTCAAGGTTGCAGCCTTCTCTGGTCTTCTCTTGCAGTTGCACTGTTGCAGCCCTGGACATGTGTATAACTTCAATCAAAGAGGCAGCCAATGATCAGCAACCTGAATCAATATCCTGATGAGGATTCGACAGCCAATTAGCGAGCCTGGTGTTATCTGGAAGAGTCCATTCAAAAACGTTAACAAAGACAGCCGGAGCCTAACCTCTGCTTGGAGAGTAAGTTCTTCTGGGATTCTGAAGCGCCACGCGGTTTGATTCAGAACTGCATTTTGTTATAATGTTATCCCACAAGGCACCGCGACACTGCGCATGCTCCTCACGCCGCTCCGAGATTTCTGCAAAGAAAAAGCATCAACTAGGGTTGAGAAAAAAATTGTAATTCGTTCGTTTTTAGAAATATTTAGCAGTCATTGCGTTCAAGATTGGTGCTTGGAGCTCCAGGATGTCTGTTCGCAGAGCCACTCACGCCGGTAGCTGGTACACTTCCTCAGGTAGGAAGAAAAACTCTCCTAAAATTTTTAATCCAACCCGAACCTACGGTGGCCCGGAAGTACAGTTCCCCTTCCGAGCACAATGGTCCCTTCCAGCCGAACGCCATATCGAACAAATAGAATACCCTATTCTTTTTCGAATACTTTAGTACTCGGTGAAAAAAAACAGTTCTAGTGAGAGAGGAATGCCCAAATAAAAATGCTATGCCTTTTTTTTTAAAGACTTCACCGGCAGAGTATAGTTGTTTCGTTGTTACCTGCATGTATGCAGGTATGGTTTTGATGCTGGTGGAAACTTTTCGGTAGCCGGGGATGTAGGGCGCTGTATCTCGTGAACGGATGGTGCGAGCACGACGATTTTTGGTACGTGGGTTGGGGGTGGTAGCCTGACACTCAGGTGTGATTTTGGGCCTCCTGGCGCTTGACCTTGACATTGAAGGTGGCATTTTTGGTGTTTTGGGGGCACTTTTGGCGCTGTGTGTCCGGAACGATACGCGCGATTGCGACGATTTTTGGTGCATGGGTGGGGGGTTGTTGCCTGTTGCCTAGGATTGACTTTGGGCCTTGTCGCGTTTGAACTTGACCCGACAGGTCGAATTTTGTGTCCGGGAGGGGTGTTTCCGGAGTTATATCTTCTGAACGGCTGATGCTGGCGCGATGATATTTGGCACATGTGTCGGCGGTGGCTGAATAATGCTCAATTTTGATTTTGGCGCCCTTGGTGCTTGAACTTGACATTTTAGGTTACCTTTTGTGCGGGCACGGGGCGTGCGCTGTATCTCCGGAACGCAAGGTGCCATTGTGTTGCCATTTGGTACGTGAGTTGTTTGTGGTGTCCTGGTGGTCAGGTTTGATTTTGGGCCTCCTAGTGCTTGAACTTGATACTGTATAGGTTGACCCTGTTTTAGTGTGGTTGGGGCATCCTCCCAATATCTGCTTGGTTTTAAAAACAGATTATGGTTGGGTGTAGAACCATCATCTGGCCTGGGCCACCTTCAATATATCAGGTTACTTAGTGGCACTGACAGTTTGCCAGATGACGGGAGTGTACAAGATTATATATCTGTTGGTCAGGTATAATTGGAGTTTGCTTATTACTCTTTGTGGTGTTTCTAGAGCTGTATAGTACTGAGTTTTAAGTTTCGGTACAAGTTCCTTTACCCTGTTGGCAATCATGGTTGAACTTGAACTTAAACAGAAGAAGATGCAATTTTCTAATGTGGAGGAGAACTGTATAGAGTGTGGGCATAAGAGAAAGGTATGTGTATGATTTGTCCTGTGTTTCTTTTTGTTTCTTTGGTAATGCCATTTCCATACTGTATACAGGTAATTTGTTGTTTTGGGCTAGTCATATTCGCTTGGTTTTTGGGCCTGCTTAATCTATGGTACAGGCAGGGTTAAGTGGTGGAGGCTTAGCTTTGTTCTGTTTTAAATTCAGTATCGTTTGTTGCATTTTGTCGCGGCAAATATATGATGAAATTCCCCTTCTAAGCAACTGCTCATTGGTTTGCGGGGATGTTTGCTGGGTGTTTGCTTTGACTACAACAGCTTCTGAAGCGTTTGAACTTGACCCGGCAGGTCGAATTTTGTGTCCGGGAGGGGTGGTTCCGGAGTTATATCTTCTGAACGGCTGGTGCTGGCGCGATGATATTTGGCACATGTGTCGGCGGTGGCTGAATAATGCTCAATTTTGATTTTGGCGCCCTTGGTGCTTGAACTTGACATTTTAGGTTACCTTTTGTGCGGGCACGGGGCGTGCGCTGTATCTCCGGAACGCAAGGTACCATTGTGTTGCTATTTGGTACGTGAGTTGTTTGTGGTGTCCTGGTGGTCAGGTTTGATTTTGGGCCTCCTAGTGCTTGAACTTGATACTGTATAGGTTGATCCTGTTTTTGTGTGGTTGGGGCATCCTCCCAATATCTGCTTGGTTTTAAAAACAGATTATGGTTGGGTGTAGAACCATCATCTGGCCTGGGCCACCTTCAATATATCAGGTTACTTAGTGGCACTGACAGTTTGCCAGATGACGGGAGTGTACAAGATTATATATCTGTTGGTCAGGTATAATTGGAGTTTGCTTATTACTCTTTGTGGTGTTTCTAGAGCTGTATAGTACTGAGTTTTAAGTTTCGGTACAAGTTCCTTTACCCTGTTGGCAATCATGGTTGAACTTGAACTTAAACAGAAGAAGATGCAATTTTCTAATGTGGAGGAGAACTGTATAGAGTGTGGGCATAAGAGAAAGGTATGTGTATGATTTGTCCTGTGTTTCTTTTTGTTTCTTTGGTAATGCCATTTCCATACATAGTCAGGTAATTTGTTGTTTTGGGCTAGTCATATTCGCTTGGTTTTTGGGCCTGCTTAATCTATGGTACAGGCAGGGTTAAGTGGTGGAGGCTTAGCTTTGTTCTGTTTTAAATTCAGTATCGTTTGTTGCATTTTGTCGCGGCAAATATATGATGAAATTCCCCTTCTAAGCAACTGCTCATTGGTTTGCGGGGATGTTTGCTGGGTGTTTGCTCTGACTACAACAGCTTCTGAACTTTTCAAAGCTTCCATTGCCAGCAGCTTGCCATCTATAAATGGGATTGACAAGGACATTTTTCATAGTAAATTATGCTGTTAAATTTGGCTTAGATACTACAGGAGATTTAGGTTTGGGTTGGATGGATTGAATGAAAATATCATACCACCCTGGGGACTAACTGTTGCTGCTGCATGGGGGCTACCACTATTCATATTGTCTAATGTCTATGGAACTACAGATAAAAGTATCATTGGTCAAATTATGCAAGTAACATTCCGATGTCAAGTGAATAACACCCCAGAAATAAATCTTTAATGAATATCATTGGAAGAACACAAACCAAGGAGACTTAGCAGCTGCATTAGGTCAGTACATTGAAATAGGAAGATATTAGTATATCATGTGACAGAGTAACTACATGTGCATGGGCCATCTGAGACAAAAAAAGGTAGCGTCTCAACAACTTCAAAGTACTGTGGTTGGTTACATACTTAAGAAATCCAAAATAAGTAATGTTCATCCATGTCCAAACTTACAAATTCAGAAAATGGAATTTCAGAGTCAGACTTTTGCATGGTGCACAACCAACACGGTAAAAAGCTCATTTTTCCAACCACGTACCACAGACAAAAAGGCAAAAATACCCAATAGGTCTACAGAAACCCAATACATTTCATGCAGGCCTGAGGTCTACGAACTCTTGTTGTTGTTGTTGTCCTTGCCTCCTTGTTTCGGGCGCTACATAGCATTACTTTGTTCCTGGGCTTATCTAATATCGTATGCCGTTTCCAAAAATAAATGTGTGTGTGTGTGTGTGTGGGGGGGGGGGGGGGGGGGGGTTGAAGAGGTCGGATTTTACTGAGGGGGGGTCAAGCAAATCTTGGATTTGGATTGCGTTTGAACGTCCAGAAAAGTCTGGATATGGGTTTTTCTACAAAAAATTGAAAAAGTCAAGAAAATCTGGATTTGGATACTTCTAGTCCTATCTTAGTTACAGTACTGTAAGGGCAAGGTTCTAGGATGAAAATGATTAGGGGGTAAGGTTATTCAGATGAAATAAAAAGGGTATAAGAGGGATTTGGAACTTGGATGAAATTAGATGGGGGTCGAGGCACTCGGATGAAATTCAAAGGGGGGGTCAGGCACTCGGATGAAATCCAAAGGGGGGTTGAAGCAATAAGAAAATCCGACCTCTTCAACCCCCCTCCACATTTATTTTTTTGGAACGGCCCAAAGGCAGTTGCGGCATCAAACACTGGTAGTTTTATTTTCACGCAAGACAAAAGTTCTCCCGTACACAGAGATCTAACATGCATTGGCATAATACCGGTCATAAGCCTTATACCGGTCGATTAAAAATAGTGGAACTTAAAGAGATCTACACATGCAACAATAGTTATTTCTGAGGTATGCACACTTCAGACATCTAGGTGTCCAATACATAATTTACAAAGCATCGATAACAATGCATTCGAAGACAACAAGGCCAAAAGTTTTCAGGTCATTTTCGGGGCAGGCGAGCTCGTCGTGGGACAAACACACTGTCACGTTCATCGCCAGATTTGTAGATAATAATCACATGTGCTCACGGCACAAGACGAGCATGATTCAACAGCAATCTTGAATTTCTTTTGGTGACCTACAACTCGTGTAAAAGTGTGAGGAACCGTTGCATTGTCGCCCGGATCTATGGCTGAATGGGTCAAATTGAACCGGTACGCCGCCATTTTCCCGCCATTTTTAATGCTACGGCCAGCAGTAAAGTTTTACGTCATAGCGGTTGTGACGGACCAAAATTAAATGAAAATTCTTGTCAGTATATGCCCATTTTCTCATGACTTTTTGTATGCTCATGCAGATTTTTGTTTTGTGCAACTACAAACAGGAAAGAAAGGAACAACAGAGGATGAATAAAGGTACATAGCGGCAGTTAATTGTGCCGTGTTTCGTTCGACCGGTATAGTGCACCCCCTTCCAACCACGCGCCCGTTCTCCGTGCAATTCCGCGGTGTGTTTCAATTACGATATTATGTTTTTAGCAGGACCAGAGAGACAAAATAATTTACACAGAAGAAGTGGCAAAGGTAAGCTGTAACAGCAACATGTAACTGGAGAAAATGATGCGTTGATCATTTGCCAAATTAGCATTGCTTGAGAAATTGCAGTAAACCGACCGGTATTATGCCAATGGATGTTATCTATACAAGGATTATGTCAGTACAGTACTATCCTAATGCTCTATTTTAATAGTACGTACGGTATTACTGTGCAACAGACATTTCATGTACACACAGTTCATAATGGAGGGTCCCATAACTTAGAACGTAAATTTACAAGTTCGACATCGTATTGTACCAATTTTTGCCGGGGCGCCGCAGGCGCCCGGCTTTGTCCCCGGTTTAATGGTTCGTCCTTGGATGGGTCTGCTATGGTCGCAAAATGTACCGTGCGTTTTTACGACAATTCTCAGCCCTTCTCAGCCCTTCAAATAAACGCAATGTACCGTGCGTTTTTACGACAATTCTCAGCCCTTCTTAGCCCTTCAAATAAACGTTGTAAGAATACTGTTTATCCATGACCTCTACTCGTACAGAAAACATTGCAGCGCTCATTAGCAAAGTCTAGGAAAGGAAAATGTTTCTTGATTTGCAGTAAAACACTGGTCATGTAACATTTGAGGAGTTGTCGTTAAATCGCACGGTTCATTTTGCGATAGCGTTGACGGGTCCGGGTATTTAGCGGAATAACCCGGAATAACCCGGAATAACCCGGAATAACCTTAATAAAGGATGAAAGCTACCGAAATACAGTGTGCTTTGATAAGTTAAGATCGCAGAATGCAATATTTTGGCATAAAATAATGTATATATGGCCATGGGAACAAGAAATATTACGGTTATTCCGGGTTATTCCGGGTCATTTCGGGTTATTCCGGTAAATACCCTCACGGGCGTTGACGGTGCGGAGGAGGTGAGATTTTTATCGTACAGAAATTGGTACAGTTTGTAAAGTTATCTTTCTGGAATTCGGATGTATTAAAATATAACATTACATTCTAAGGCGTAGTGTCATGTGAGTAAAATGAGCACGACATTTGACGAAAGATTTTGTGGAGGGTATACAGTCAAGTTTATTGTGCAACGATTGGAACAGTTTACGTGCGGGTGGGAGGGGGGCGTGCGTCTATATATGCAGCTGCAGGAGGTCCTGCAGGACATTTTCGATCGTAAGAGTAACGTACAATTTGAAAAGATAGTGATCATGAATTCGGACACATTGAAACATATTTCCAAGGAACGGTATATAGTTTTTTTAGTAAAACCAGTGTGTGGGGATTGACGAGAATTTAGATAGTTTAATGGTGCACTGTGCTTGAGCCGATGCGAGGCATTATGCAGGGCATTTTTGATTGTAAAAATATCGTACAAGTTGAAAAGATGGATCGGATTCTAATACATTAAAACATACATTTCCAAAGAATAGTAGAAAACAACGGATTGTAGCTAACTGTTAAACAATCAGCAAAGCAGTTGGCAAGATGTCACACCTGAACTTTTGTAGATTTTTGCTTTTTGTTGGTACTAGTAAGATGTTATGTGATCAAGACAATATTTTCTTTCTGTTTCAGTGACGCCTTAGACTGTTCTCTGCTATATATACAAGTGACACAGTAATATACAGAAACTTACAGCTAGCAAAAGTCTGTACTCAATAAGATTTTACACAGTACACATTTATACTTCTTCTGCTGAAATCTACGCATTACATTTTGCATCCAACCAAAGAGGTTTGAAAGAGAGTCCTTGATCCAACCAAATTAGACCTTGAGACCTATTAACAGATCATTGATCACTGTGCATTTTGCACATACCAGACTCAATCGTGCCACTGAGCACTGCATTTTGCACACACCAGACCAATTGTGCCACTGAGCACTGTGCATTTTGCACACACCAGACCTATCGTGCCATTGAGCACTGTGCATTTTGCACACACCAGACCTATCGTGCCATTGAGCACTGTGCATTTTGCACACACCAGACCAATCGTGCCATTGAGCACTGTGCATTTTGCACACACCAGACCAATCGTGCCATTGAGCACTGTGCATTTTGCACACACCAGACTCAATCGTGCCACTGAGCACTGTGCATTGTGCAAATAAAGTCAAGCAAAGAACACATATATTGTGAACAATGTGTGAATCTATTTTATCGGGAAAATACCACCAAGGTGACATCATTTTCAGTGGAGATAATAGAGGCAAACAATGCACTGCAAATGCTTTAATGGCAGTTGTTAACCACAGTACTTGCAGACAAGCAATTACCTGGACAAGTACAGACCTTGATGGTGTACTTTTTCAAGGAGATGCACTATACACCTACATAAAACCATCACTAAGATCTGGTGTGGAGTTCCTCTCCGTTGATGATATTCCAGACTATTTGCAACTTTACAACAATACTGTACGTGTATCAATAAAAGAGTCTTACACTGGAGACATATTTGCCACAGAAGCAGTCTATCCTTATTACACCTTAAAGAAAGCCCTAGAAGCAGCATTTGCTGAATCCAACACTTGTCTTTTCATAACAGCACATGGAATAACTGGTTCAACAGTAGCATTGTTGCACGCTGATAACAAGTATTTTGTTTATGACTCACATGCCAGAAGTCCCATAACAGCATTGCCAGATAGCCATGGCACTTCTACTTTAAGCATGCACAGTTCAAACAGCAATCTAGTTTCATTCTTGCAACAACTTAACTGGAACACAACATGCAATTTTGAGGTTGTCCCAGTACAAGCAGAAAATGTTTTCTTATCAGTTGAACCTACTGGTATACACATTATCAATCTGACTAGCAATGTTTCTTCTATGATTGAGTCAGAAAACTGCTTTCAAGTTCAACAACAACACACATACACCTTGGTTAAACCAGAGTTTGTATCTACGAAAGAGAACCTACAACAACCAAACACAGCATTTCCATTTGCACCACATTGTAACCAAAGTACTGGGAAAAACATTGTGCCATGCACCACAAGCAAACATCCAAGTGCTATGCCAGAGAACAGGAATGAAGGCCTCTTGAATCAATTAGTAATGTCACCAAATGCAGCATCAAATTTAAATGATAAAAAAGTGCAAGGTCTTGCAATCCAAAGCGCAATATGCAAGGACAAACAAGAAAAACAAACCTATCAACAGAAGACAGAGAGTCTTGCAGAACAAAGAACATCATACAAAGCAAAGAAAGCAAATGAGACCTGTGAGCAAAAAGCAGCACAGCAAAGAGCATCATATAAAGCAAAACGAGCAAATGAGACCCCTGAGGAAAAAGATGAAAGACTTGCAAAACGAAGAACATCATACAAAGCAAAACAAGCAAATGAGACCCGTGAGCAAAAAGATGAAAGACTTGCAAAACGAAGAGCTTCATACAAAGCAAAACAGGCAGATGAGACAACTGAGCAAAAAGCAGATAGACTTGCACAGGAAAGAGCAAAACGAGCAAATGAGACCCCTGAGCAAAAAGACGATAGACTTGCAAAACGAAGAGCATCATACAAAGCAAAACAAGCAAATGAGACCCCTGAGCAAAAAGCCGAAAGACTTGCAAAACAAAGGACATCACGCAAAGCTAGCAAAGCAAAAAGAGCTGAACAAGAATCTTCACAAGAAAAAACGCAACGACAGAGGAAAAACTGTGATAGAGTGAGAAAAACATTGGCTACAAAATATGTTAGAGAACATAGCATAGACTATACCAGTGAACAATACAAATCAGACTTTCCTGCATTTCATTGCTATATAAAACAGCAGCCAAAGTACTACTGTAGCATATGTAGACAATTGTTATTTCATGACCAAGTGCGAAACTGCAACAATGCTGTCATAGACAAAATAGTCAATGATATTTCTGGTCAACATCATCTCTGTTCAAAGTGTTTGATTTGTCTTGAAAAAGACAAACCCATACCCAATGCTTGGACTAACAATATGGATCCAGGTGACATTCCATCATGCCTGAAACAACTCAGTAGAATGGAAACAAGACTTGTCAGTTTGAAATACACCTTCATCAAGTTAATTGTATTACCAGGTGGACAATTTGGTGAACAAGGTCAAGCCATAAGTTTCCCTACCAACATTGAAACTACTTGCCAACTGTTACCACATAGCCAAGATACAGCTGGGCTAGTAATAGTACACCCTTGTCAGACAAATGAAAGTAAAACACAAAGAACAGACCCACAACACATTGTACGATTTTCCAAAATGCATGAAGCTCTTACATGGCTGGTAACGCATAATCATCTATATTCACATGTGAACATAGCTACCTTTGAAAACTGGGTAAAAAAGTCAAGTGAATTCAATCCAATGATCACAGACGCCAATGAACCAGACTTCTCAAGTGCACCTTCTACTGTCCAAGAACTCTCAGCTTTTCCCTGTAACTACATTAATCCAAATGTCCAGTTACAATCTCTGTTGCAGAATGTAACAGACAATGTCCCAGTGATATCACTACCACGTGAAACATCACCACCACAAAGCATATTTAAAGAGACTGATCTTGAGGAACACTGTTTTCCACAGTTATACCCATATGGTAAAAATGGCTTCAAACAGACGCGTGATGTACAACTAACAGACTTACAGTACTTCCAATCACGTTTGCTCAATATCAATGATTGCTGGAGAAAAAACATCCCATGGCTCTTCTTTGCCTTGAACTCGTATGAAATCAAGAAATTGTACAGTCAGATATCCATTGTATGTAGAATGCAAAAGCAGAGTAATGTTAGATCACAATCCATAGCACAGCCACTAACAGCAGGCGATCTGCATCATGAAATTGATCAACATGTTGAAAGCACATCATACACTTTTATGAAGAATATACGTGGAACAGCAGCTTACTTCAAGGACCAACTGCTAAACTTGCTAGCAAAAATAAACACTATTGGACCACCAACATGGTTTGTCACTGTGTCTGCTAATGATTTAAACTGGCCAGAATTGTTCATGACCCTGAATCCTGACCTGACCTATGAAGAAGCTAAAGCATTACCACAACAAGACAAATGGAACCTAATGAGATCAGACCCTGTCATGTGTGCGATACACTTTAATAGACGCACTGATGCACTTCTACGCTTCATACTGAAGAGTCCACAACATCCCATTGGTAGAATCAAAGATCACTGGATTCGTGTGGAATTCCAATTAAGAGGTTCTCCACAGTGAAATTTCTGTCACGAAGAAAGAACGACAATGCACATCCGGGACCTCTTCCCGCCTTTGGCTGTGGTCTCGCACCGGAGTTTCTTTTACGATTTTTATATCCGGCACACAGCGCACACAAGGGATACAATTCCGCCCACAAAAGTACGCCGGAAAATCCAATTATACCAGTGAACAAAGGTTTCCAGCCAACTTCCCATAGATTTTAGATATAAACTTCTAGTTTAATAATGATGCACATTTTACTGGAACACAACATGAAATTTTGAGGTAGTCCTTCCAAATGCGCCCCGGCCAGCTTTTTTTAAAAGCTTTCTTGTTTTACTTATGATAAACGAGAGTGTGGTGTTTGGGGATTTAGGACTACAAATACCTCTGTCTCTCTTTGACTTGTTGGAACGATTTTGAGAAAAAAGAATGAAGAATTTTGTGTCAACTAACTTCAGCTTCCCTCTGGTACGTATTTTTTGACCGTGCGTAAGTCACCGCTGATGCGAGGCCCGATGTAACTTAGCGACTGTTGACGCCGTGTGTTGCATTCCAAGTCATGTCAACGTTGACGATCTGTTGCTTCGTATGGCTTGGTTCAGTGAAAAGTCGTGATATATTTTGAACCACATTCAAGATTTTGAGTCCGCTAGTCGTGTTTTACCCTGTTTGTTTTTGGACAGAAAAGGAGAAATTTACTTTCAACGATGTTCATGTTATGATGCATTCATTCAGTGATTTACATATTGTCAGATCGGGCCGGTAGCGCCGACTTCAAAGTCTGTCAATCATCAAGTTGCAAACTTCATGGGAGTCTAAGGACATATTTGCTACATCAAAATATCCCGTCGCATGGCGGCTTGTGTATCGTTAGCCGGCCACCGGGAATTTTCCAAACTCAAGTTTACACGATGTGCCTCAAACTAGATTAAAAGCAAGTTTACCGTTTTGCAAGCCCCACCTGACTTCTGTATAGCGGAATCAGAGATCGCCTGCACTGTTTAGGTACATCCGAACCGCGGTCAACGGATTGACCGTGACCGTGGCGTTCGACTCCGCGATTACTGTATTATTTCAGGTCAGTTAATTGCAAGATGAAGTCCTCAAAACCGACGTTTTTGGTGTTTTTGTATAGCTTTATGCCTCATGTGTAAGCAATTAGATTTGCATGGTGATTGTTTTGTAAGTTAAATGTAAGATGCCACACCACGCAGTGACCTTGCTTCGAACGTAGACATTTCTAATGCTCAAATTTCCTTGGTGACGCAAAAATCGGTTTAAGTATACAATCCCGCGTTTCATCCAGACGACAGCTCTGTGCATTAACTTGGGTTCTTCACGATTTTATTCAACACAGTAGATAAAAACAAACTCAGCTCTCTTCTGCACTGGAGACAATGTGTATACATTTCTATATTTAAAAAAACCCAACAACTCCTATGTGTTCACAAGTTATTTCAAGTTAGTCCGCTGGATTCAAGATCAAAGCAATTCTTGGCAGCCATGTTGGATCGTTCTTTACGAGGAGGCTTCATGGGGAAGTTCTCGATAACTTCCTCGGTTCCATAGACGACAGGGCAATAAAACTACAGAAGCTGTTGGTTCATAGATTATAGCATGGCACTATTCTATCATTGTCAACTTATAAAACTTGTATACTAAAGTGTTTTCAACCTCAAGTGCAAGCAAGCACGATCCAACATGGTGGCCAAGAATTGCTATAATCTTGAAACCAGACTAACTCGAAATAACTGGTGAATACTTTACGTAGGACTTGCTGCGTTATCAATGTATAAACACTGTCTCCAATGCGTCACACAAGGTCGTTGTCCCATATACACTGCATATTAGAGTCGTTTGTGGTTGTGGTCGTTTGTGGTGTTTAGGCAGACCCGTGTATGTTAGTCAATGATGAACATCACCATGCAGAAATCAAGAAAATGTGCAAGTTATTTGCATAAAATTTAAAAAAGCTCTAAATATTTCATGGAGGTATGAGGTCGCCAAACTCTAGTGTTAATTATTATATTGTGTCTGCAAAATGAATGTTAAGTTTAGTTATGTGAGTTCTTCCATTTGCTGCAGTTCAAGACTTGAATGACCAGCTGGAGGGGTGGCTCGCTGCTGCCCAACCAACGCTGTCTCCTGCTCGGGCCATCATAGCGCCGTATGTATTCCGAGAATAATTTCATCAGGTTGGAAGAATATAGGATATAGGAGAATTCTTTGTACACAGCCAGTAGGTACTTACATGGCTTACGTTTCGATGTTTCTCAGACACCTTCGTCAGAGCTTCTAACTGGAGTTCTGCTTCCCACCGCTATATGTAGCCGATGTAGGTGGTTCAACCGGTATAGTTTGTGATAACGCTTCACAAAAAAAAAAAAACTGTGGCATGATGACTTGCATCATATTTGGCCTTGAGAGGGCTTAGAGATTGTATACATGTACTTGTTGCTCAGTAGAATTATTATGGATTATCAATACTTGCACAAGTTGGTAAAGCAATTGGCCATAAAACAAAAGTCTTGTTACTAATGTTAGGTCACACCAATTTAATTTGTTGCTTCTCAGATTTTTTCAGAAAAACATTGGGGCTGTCGGTCGAAAAAAAGAAAAAAGAAAAAAAAAATTGCAAAAAGTCTGGTGAACTTATATAACACAAAAAACAAGGTTAATAGTCCAGTTTTCAGCTTGTCATGGCATGATTTATCCAATAAATCTCTTCCTTTGATTTGATACCACTGTTCTGATCACGTGACTGCAAATAAGCTCTCTGATTGGTTTATCAGCAATTATATATGTGCCCCTGGAATGGGTTTTTATACAGGTCTGCAATAACAAAACCTATATTTTTTTTCTTGGGACTTAATTTTATTATTTTTCCAAATCGGAAAAAAATGTGTTGCGAAATCCGAGAAGCAACAAATTAGATTGGTGTGGCCTTATGTACCTGTTATCAGTAGAATTTCTTTTTCAGCATTTCATTTGGTCTGAGATTTCCTTGATATTCAAGGGTACCATTAGTGTCATATGTAAGGATAATTTTCCTTTTCAGTCATGCAGGGTATGCCTACTGTGGGGCTTGTGGGGCACATGCTTATCGACAAGTGGATCCCAGGAACATGTGAGTATATCACTTTCACCTGTTGAACTTCTATATTGTTTACAGTAAGTTGAGAAGGTACGAGAGAGTCTATTGTTTTGCTTTGTGTGTTTACTCGTAGCAAGCGTGTGTTCATCCTTGGACCATCCCACCATGTCCGTCTGAGTGGCTGTGCGGTGACGGCAACTCAAGTGTACCACACGCCTCTGTACGACCTCACCATAGACACCGCAAGTAAGTTACTTCTTGTCTTAGACTGCTTTAGACCTACAACAGTTATATAGTTGTGCGACTGATATTTTCTAACGTTGTGGCCAATGGTTGTCGTCAGACGTGTTCAGACTAGGGCTGTCTTCAGGACTGGTCCCTGTCCCAGGACAGAAATTTGGTTGTAAGGGCAGAATTTTTATTTACCTTATCCTCCAACCTTCATAACATGAAACTGTTGAAAATGCATTTGCACTAGCTTTAAAAGATATATTTAGAATCAACAACATGGGCTCCCAAACAATGAGTTGGATGGAAAAAGATTCAAAACTCGCACCTTGGGCACTCGATGGGATTCAAAGTCGAGGGGACATGTTTTCAGGCTGGCAACAACCCTGTAGTGATTACATTCATTTTGCTGTGTTTTTGTTGCAGTCAATCAGGAGCTCTTGCAGACAGGGCAGTTTGAAGTGATGGACATCAACACAGATGAGGACGAGCACAGCATTGAGATGCACCTGCCGTATGTGGCCAAAGTCATGGAGAGGTACATGTATGGGGCACAGGGAATGATGGAGGGAATGAATGGTCTAACTTTAATTCTAATGTCTCTCTGCTTTGTATGGCACAATATTAGCTTTTAATGGGTATTCATGTAACGATATGTACAAAAAATAGCACCACCCCCAGCCCCTCCCCCAATCAAGAATCTCAGTTAGTAAATGTAATATAATGTAACTACACTGTACATTTGTAGGGAGTCAAATCATTATACCATGTATCTTTTTCTGTACAGTAAGAAGGGCCAGTTCACAGTGGTACCAGTGCTGGTAGGAGGGCTGTCTGTGGACCAGGAGGCCAAGTATGGACGCCTCTTCAGCAAGTTCCTGGCCGACCCACAAAACCTCTTTGTTATATCCTCCGACTTTTGTCACTGGGGTAAGACTTTCTGCCGTACCGGCCAACTCTTCAATAAACTGTTAACGGCAAGGAATGTTAATCTGTGACGGGAGGTTAAACTTCGATTTTCAGAACCCATAGGTTCCCCACCATGACCCCCGTTTAGGTTTCATAGTGGGGAATAGGGCTGGGTACCGGTACAGAAAATTCAGGTCCAGGTCCGGTTCAGGTCCAAAGGATCAGGTCCAGGTCCGGACCTGAACCTGGACCTGATGCAGTATGACTCATACCAATGGTCTATTTCACTACAAAGAGATCTGTTTGGTGGAGTATTAGACTTACACTGGCATTTTAAAATCCTTCAACGCTAACTGCACCTGTACGATTGGCTAAAACTTGGTAGAAATGACTATAAACTGTACTCTACTTCACTCTTGTTATTTTCTTCCACCTGCAAGCGCCAAAACATGTGAATGCCTGATGAAATAATCTGTTAATTTTCTAATCGGTCCAACATCCGGTTCACCTAATTTTTTCAGGTCCGGTTTTTCTGGACCGGTCCAATAAGAAAAACCGGTTTTGTACCGGTACGCTGTACCGATACCCAGCCCTAGTGGGGAACCTATGTCCAATTTTTCAAAATATCTAGGCAACTGTAAATTTGTTTCTTCTACATGTATACCCATTTGACAAAATAGAGAAAAAGATTGTAATTTGAACAAGATATATACAGTAATAATTCTGTTCATAATTAACTGGTATGGTTCTCCTACTTGTCGCCTTCTTTCCCTTGGACAAAAGTAGCAAGGACCCAGTTTACATGTCAAATTGGTAAATTTTCGGGGGGTATGTTTATTTAGAGGGATGTGTTTATTAGATTTTGAAGATTTGTTTGGGGGGTCTGTTTGTTCCAGGGGGGTAATGTTTATTTGGGACATGAGAGTACTAGCATGACCTGGCCACAGGTCGATTATGTATGTAATATGTATTTACGAAAATATTAAGTTAAATATATCATTTACACTACTGGTTCTAAGGTCTAAACATTCTTTGACATATTTACCTATTATTACACCGTAGAATGTGATCTATGGCATGGATGGAATGTATGGAATTCTTTTGAACAAACAGCAAGAAAGGTGAACAGCTTAGTCAGTAACATGAGTTGTTGTTAATTGTTTGGTACTAGGGTCCATAGATTGGAGTAATATTGATGCATTATTCCATCAAAATGATTTGGTGTCCATAACCTGATTTTATTGTGATGATTTCAGGTCAACGTTTTAAATACGTTTACTATGACAGATCTCAAGGGGATATCTACCAGTCTATAGAAGCATTAGATAGAATGGTAAGTTTAAAACATGTGTACATACTAGCCTGGGTTAGTTTTTAGGATTTAATTTTTTTTTATGTCCTACGATACATGCATATACAGTCAAACCTGCCCAAGACGACCACCCGGGGGACCGGGCAAAAGCGGTTGATTTGGTCAGGTGGTCGGTTAGAAGAGTATCGACTCACAACATGCCCGATGCATAGTTTAAATGGTTTCCGTTGTGTATTATGGCAAATAACAAGCACATGCACGTGCATCCGCCGCCATCTTTATTTTAAACACAACATCGTAATGGCAGTCAAAATCCTACGCAGACTGGCGAAATTCGGCACAACATTGCGTTATTTTTGAAATTCGATGACACCTCAAGATTTGAAAATGACGCGGGAATTCGGTCCCAATTTTGGGCGGTCGCGGTCGCCTTGGCCAGGTGGTCGTTGCGAAGAGGTCGCTTAATGCTTACGTCAAGGGGGAAATTTTCGGGATCAAGAAAAAGCGGTTGTAATGGCCAGGTGGTCGCTAAAAAGAGGTGGTTGCTTATGCAGGTTTGACTGTATGTGAATGTGCTCAAAGTGTACATTAAAGGGGAGCAAAACTTTTATACTACATGTTTGCTAGATAAACCCCAAGGAAAGATCTGACTTGTTTTTCAACAGCCAGAGCTCAGGACTTCCCACCATTTAAAACTTGCTGACTGAATTTTGTGACATCAGGAAGTGGCATGACGATCCCAATCAGTTGTACCAGTACATGAATACGGCTTTTCTGGCTGGCTATAAAACAAGCGAGAACTTGACTCTGGGGGTTATCTAGCATTGGTTCGCTTTTTAACTGGTAAGCCCCAAAATGTGTGAATGCCTGCTGATACAATCTGTTCATTTGCTAAGCAGTACAAAATCCAGTCCACTGATTTTTTTCACATCCTGTTCTTTGGACTGGTCCGAATAGAAAAAATAACAACACATTTTTGTAGGGGGTCCACCGGGTTGGCGGAAACCGCTGCCCGGTGCGGTCAGGAGGGCGGTTTCGAGTACATAAGGCGGAGCAATGTATCTCCTACAACTGCATCAACTGCAGAAATTATTGTTATCTCAATAGTAAACAGTACTCCCATAGTAATATCTAAGGTACAGACTAAAATTATAACAAACAAACCGCATCAAAATTTCTGTATATTGATTTTTCAAACACCGTGATTACGGTAGCCTGTGTAGAAAGTAACAATAACGGTTGTGCCACATGACATAGCCTATGGTATGGTGCACCATTCTGGACCACCTGAAATCTGCCAACATGAAGTGGTGTTTCACAAATCCTTCCCAGTCAGAATGGAAAAGGTACATGTACATGCCATCAGCAGCATGTCATCTATGGCCCTCCAACCCAACATAAACAGTAGCTATGTTAACCAGCTATGTAACCAGCTATGTTACCTATAAATACAATCAGAAAATAGCATGTAAAAGCCCCCAAAGACCCAAGGCCAATCAAGACGCCCAACCCCCAAGTTTTTAGACTGCTGTGAAGGCGAGACCAAGAAAATAACATTTGCACATGAATCACAACATGCAGCTGCACGAGATACCTTGCTCTGCTGCATGTTGAATACTGAAACCCCCCAAACCTCCTCAACGATTGGACCAGGCAGTTGTTTCTGCCGACTGACTTGGCAACGGTTTCCGCCAACCCGACTCCCACCCCTACAATAAGCTTGAACGTACTATATGATACAGTAATTGTAAACTGATGTTATGCCTTGATTTCAAGGCAGTTTACCATTTATTCAAAAATTAATGTAAATTTCAAAACATTGCATATACTGCACATACATGTAATGATGTATGCATGTAAAATCCTTCTTGTTTGCCCAGGGCATGGACATAATTGAGCACATGAACCCTGCTGAGTTCACATCCTACCTCAGGAAGTATGAGAACACCATCTGTGGACGCCACCCCATTGCAGTGCTGCTAAATGTAAGACCTTACATCTACTTCTGATGAGTACTTTTGCCAAAAATGTTATGTTTTCAGTTTATCTGTCTGTGTGTGTGTCTCTCTGTGTGTGTCTGTGTGTGTGTGTGTGTGTGTGTGTGTGTGTGAATAGCATTACTTGAGAAGCCAGGAATCCCGATATTTGGCAGGTGGGTACAAGTCAGGAAAATCAAAGTCAAGTTTAATAATGGGCCCCCTAGCAGGTTGTTTGGTACTGCAGAACCATAAAGTGTAATTACCTCCATGAAATGTCATGGAATGAAGGTTACATATTTTCTGTTATGTGTCTCTGTCTGTGTAGATGATTACTCAAGAACGGCTGGATGGATTGGTTTCATACTTGTTGTGTTGGTGGGGTGTGATGAAAGCACAAATCGATGAGATTTTGGGCGCCGTATCTGTCGTTATAATCGATGTAATAATATCAGAAATCACCCCTATATCTGCGATATATTGGAATAGGCATCGTGCTTTAAGCCTTTGTTAATGGGCTTAGCTCATCTCATATAGTGAGGTGATTTCTACGACAGCTGTTTGGATCTGTGTACAAGATTACTCAAGAATGGCTGAATGGATTGGTTTCATACTTGTTGTGTTGGTGGGGTATGATGAAAGCTCAAATAGATGAGATTTTGGGCACCGTATCTGTCGTTATAATCGATGTAATAATATCAGAAATCACCCCTATATCTGCGATATATTGGAACAGGCATCGTGCTTTAAGCCTTTGTTAATGGGCTTAGCTCATCTCAGATAGTGTGGTGATTTCTACAACAGCTGTTTGGATCTGTGTACAAGATTACTCAAGAATGGCTGGATGGATTGGTTTCATACTTGTTGTGTTGGTGGGGTATGATGAAAGCTCGAATCGATGAGATTTTGGGCGCCGTATCTGTCGTTATAATCGGTGTAATAATATCAGAAATCACCCCTATATCTTCGATATATTGGAACAGGCATCGTGCTTTAAGCCTTTGTTAATGGGCTTAGCTCCAAGCAGATAGTGAGGTGTATGACAGCTGGTTGGGGAACCCCGAGCTTTTTGACCTGGTGTGTTATACTTCGTTTGCGCTGTTAGATTTTGTGCTCCGCGTGGCGTTATGACTCTATGCGTGGCTATGATATATATCTGGCATCAACTTGTCCCCGTATCCTACATGTAGGTATTGGTTGAAGGATATTTCAAGAACACCACGCTACCATATGGCGTCGATCTATTAAACTCACATTATACTTCAAGTGTCACATATTTATATTTCCTAATCAGATGGACATAGTTTTTGTCTTTGAATGAAAAACCAGTTCTCCCCCATAACAGTAATATCCATTACTCTCAAATACAACCGACCATCAACATACATAACATCCACAAAAAGCAATAAATATTTCATGGAGGTATGAGGTCCCCGAACTCTAGTTGTAAATACATTGTACAGTTTATATACTAGTAGTGTCAGACAAGGGGTTGAGGGACCAGCATGTTTTTTGTATGAAGATTTATGCTTTTGAATTAAATTACAACACTATAGATAAACATTATGCAAATGATGACCTAATTTGCATATTCAATGAGTTGTTAATGAGGGAAATTTCTTACTTGTACTGTAGCACTTAGAAGTTATGTATGGATGAGCATCATTGGACATTGATTACCGGTATGCCAACGAGTGTCTTATTTATATGAATTATTCTTTGTATGTCTATTATCTGGGCGGAGGAGATGATCAACTGATTAAGATTTGCAAATGAGGACCTTATTTGCATACATAATGACAAAATGCTCATAATACAACATCATTTGTAAAGGTTAAAGTCATTTGCCAAAGGTATGGAACTCTAGTATTATCACATGAGCACACATAATCATCCTATCCTCAATCTGATTTGTTCTCACCATCTGTTGGTAGGCTGTCAAGTACTTGAAGACTGCCAACAGCCACACCCTCTCTCTTCGGTTCCTGAACTACGCACAGTCCAGCCGCTGCCGCCGCAAGGAGGACAGCTCTGTTAGCTATGCTGCTGCTGCTCTGGTAGTTCATTGATGATCATCATAACCATAGTCCTTTGTAACCACTTGGCCAGTTTGACTAGTTGACATCAGTTTGGAAGGTACTACTGTTTTAGTTTATTATCATAATGGCTGTTCATGTACATGTATAACTATGTATAAGGCCATGTTGATTTGATTATTATGGATGACATGCTCTGGGAACTCTAAAACTGATTTGATCACATGAATGAATAAAAAGTTTGGTCAAAAAAAAAATTCCCTTCAGTATGAAATCTAAGCGATCAGGAAGGTTGAACAAAGCAATAAATACACAAGAAGGTACCTGTGCGAAACCTGTTTTCTTCTTCTTGGACAGCCCCCCCCCCCCAAAAAAAAAAACGCTGGAAAAAAAATCAGTGGAATGGGTTTCGCTGATGGGAAAATGGACACACTATATCAGCAGGCACTTTGGGCCTTACTGGGCCAAGAAAATAACGAAGTCGAGTAGAGTTTATAGTCATTTGTAAGTTTCTACAGTCAAAGGTACAGAGGCAGTTAGCCTTGATTACATGAAGATAGGATTTTTGAAAATGCCAGTGGGAGTCGGCTACTCTACCAAACAGATTCCTTGACCATTGTTTTGAGTGTTGCCAATTCACAATTTTCACAATCAGGTCCAGGTTCTGGCCCTGACCAGATCTTCTGGACCTGAACTGGACCTGTACCCAAATTTTCTGTACCCACCCATACCAACAAAAGATTTCTCATTTTTGTTTTTTCACATCTTATTCTTTTACTTTATTTGTATGATTATGATTTACTGTATGGTTGAAAACTTTTTTTTTTTGGAAACGGCAGAAAATTCATGCACATGTGGATGTCATCTATACAATCAAATCAACATGGCCTAACTTTAAGTATTAATAGTGCACGGTATTGTTATCACAGTTGTTTGATCAACAAGAGATTGGAGAAGGTACATGTAAAATGTAGAAAGACTATAGTATGTATACACATCTTATTCGATGTTATTTGTAAAGTCCTAGTTGTCTCGGTATCGGATAGCTGTTTTTTTTTTGTGTGTGAAAATATTCTCACATCGGTATGCTACCATGTTCTGTCCTAAACTCTTCTGCTCTTCCAAAATGTATCCCACAAAATCAGTCAGTGGGCAGGAAGCAGTTCAAATGCTGTTTTAGCAGATCTACCTTTTACATCATACAAGATTCTCATTGCAAGAATGTTATTGAAAGAAAGAAACACAAAAAATGTTGTATTAAGCTGAGACTTCACAACCAGATTTAGCTAATGTTGCTAATAGGAGTTGAAAGACTTGTACAATTGATCGTAACAACTGTGTAGAGAGATATCAAGGGAACCATTAAAAATAAAACAACCCAGACTACTAGGCAACATTTTTTGTACAATCTGTCTCTTTGATGGTTTGAAATGAGAAGAGCACAATTCATGGATGATATTCAGCGTGAATGATCTGGAGAAAAAAACGGAATATTTCTCCAAAGCATTTGTTGAAAGATTGAATGAACATAACTTCATTTTATTAAAGAAAATTTTGAAGACATTTCTTTGCATTACTTGCCAAGTCATGATAAATTGTCTGCTGTTTCTTGTAAGTTATATAAATATAGTTATCAGTCACATTGGGTAACTCTTAATTTCACAGCTTTGACAAAATTGGCATCGATAAGAGTCTGAGGCATAAGACTTGATTCTTAGGCCACACCAGTTCAATTTTATTGTTTCTCGAGTTTTACAGATAAAATATAGCCTGGGTACCATCCGGAAAGAAGTTCGCTGCGGCGTTCATTATATACTTAACTCGGCACAAAAAGTTCGGAATATCAATTTTGGTATGTCATATTTCTTTTATTCCAGCATAAATTTAAAGGTATCATAAATATATCAATAGAAAGCTTGTGTAATTCCTTTTCTTATGGTATCAAACTTATTATGATTGTAAACTTATGAAACAGGCACCAGGCCTGCTTACGTGATTGGGTTACCAAAAAAAGTGCCCGAATTTCCGTGATTCTGCTCAACACTATCGTCTGATTGGTATTGCAATGTGTCAGCGATCAATCAATCTGCCCTGGCTATGGGCATGAGCAGCTCTAGGTCATGAGAGGTAGGACAAAAAAATTGACTTCTATTATAATCAGTACATGGAACTGAGTGTACAACAGTGGACTTCCCCTCAGAATGTTTTCATGAGAATATTCCAGATCAGTTTGGAGGAACCTCTCAGAGAGGAGCAAGGGGCCAGTCCCTGGCTTGAGGCACTTACATGTAGGCAGGCAGATCATCTTTTCACCATGAAATTGACTTGGTGTGGCATCAAATGTTATTTTAGAACCTTCAGTCCTATTACGGAGCACTCAAAATGTATACAGTGATGCCCTTTTAATCATTTGCCAAAAACATGTGAATGAATTTAAAGGTATATTTTTACTTATTCAAATAAAAGCAGAACTTAAAAAAGTGAAGACCTTCATACAACATTAGTAGTTAGTCCATTATTTTGCCTACTAACAGATTGTGCATCCTATACATTTTCATCATACTACCAAATCATACAGCATACATCCTTCAAAGCACACAATCATGGACAGGTTTATTTTCAACTGCTGAATGCAATGTTGACTTGTCAGCTAGATATATGTACAATCATATATAATCTATATATAACAGATTGTACAACATTGTCATTGAATCACGGAAGATACAAGCCCAACCACGGGGGCTGATGGTGATGCAGAATACAAAGTGACAGTCTGTGTTGTCTTCTTTTTTTTATTGTCATAGACATAGTCTCATCACTCCCTCATATAGTCTCATACCCACCTGCAAATCACATTCTGGTGCAAAAAATTGTAATACCGACATCAGAATCCATTAACTGTTGACAGTGGAAGTGGGATACAGACTGGTATGGAACTCACATCAAACGATTACATTAATTTTGTATCGTGGGCCAGGTACAGTGTGTATGTGTGTCATAACTAACCTGAAGGGGGCTCTGACCACAAAAAAACTACTAACATCAAGGTATGTACTTGTTATGTAAACAATCAGAAGTATTCTGACAAAGTGAATGTATGTGCAATACAGTCAAATACATTAGATTTTCTTGCATTCCTGAACATGTACGTTCCCAGTGATGCAAACAGTTTTTTGGGGTCTGCAGAATGGTGAACTCATCTATAGGCATTCAAACACTGACACAGGGTACTATTCAGAAATACTCTCATACATTGAGCCATACTTTCTGATGGCAAAATTTGTGATAGATTCTAGTTAAAGAAAACTGTCCAAATTTAGAACCTTAAAATCAAATCTAAACTACTGGTCACCAGATCTTCATGCATGATGTCTACCTCCTGATTTGACTCTGAGTTTCCAGAAGCTCCTCCAACTCTTTGTTTTTCTTGAATCTCACCATTTCATCATCCTCAGTTGGCTGAAGGGAAAGAGAATGGGAAGTGTGTGAGAATACGATAATATCAGGTCCATCCAACATTTTTTCCCACCCCCCATGTCATTCTGCTAACTATAAAATGTCTAACAACCAAGGAAAGAAGTGAGCGTGGCCTGTGACTTTCTTTCAGGGCAAATTCATCTAAAAAATGATCACAGAAAGGTAGCATTATCAATAATCACTCCAAAAATATTAGGCAATAAACCAATCAAAATACAGAGTCCAGGAAAAGAGTCATGAAAGCCATAGAAAATTGACAGCCAGGCCAGCGTGACATGTAGACTTTGTTCTTGTCAAATAGAATATGTTATCATATTGTACCTAGTTGCACAATGCTAGCTAGTAATTTCCTCTACAATATAGAAACAATGTGCTATGATGAGAAGGAAAGTTAAACCTTTTAAGTTTTGAAATGGATCCAAATTGTTTACTGAGCAGTGTTTTTGTCATCTTGGCATAACTTAGATATGCAATCACAAATGTAGAATGTACACTAACTGCACCTGGAACTATCACCACAGGGTGTCTCCCATCGCAGACCTTCTGGGCAGTGTCTGGCAGTTCTCTATGGCTTTTATGACTGATTTGTTGGACTTGGAAGAGAATTCCTACCTATAACAAGCTTTTTTTTAAGGTTTGTAATGGAAACACATCATTAATTTAAACTTGAAGGAAAATCTGTAGTACATCTGTACATGTACCTCTTTGACAGTGAGGGTGAGACCGACAGGTTGGTGAGACCTCAGCACCTCCAGAAGTAAGGGAACTTGTGTGGAGGTCACATTCTTCAGCTGTAAGGGAGGAAAAGTGATAGCCTGACTAAAATGGCGCCCCTAGTGGCCGGCCCTACAATTGCCGCTGCCAGAGAGCTTGTGTAAACAAACCCCTAAGCCATCATAATAAACCTGTCACATTTGCTGTACAGGTTTATGACAGCAACTTGAGGGCTTTCTTGCCACAGTCATCATAGATGAGCGATACAGAATTCAGCTGTCTCAGGAAAGAAAGCAGCTCTCGATCCTTTTCTGGTAGTAATCCTGATCCTACCAACAAAATTTTGCTTTTTTAATGTTCCAGTGGAGTCTCTGTCAGCAATTCACTGAAGGTTTCATCACTGTGGGACAATCGGATATATAACGATAATAGTACAACTTTATGTTATCCAAAATAATTTGTTTTTCAACATGAAATATGAATTCTTAAACTTAATTATTTATTAAGATTTATGGAAGGTATGGCGGAACAGGTGTTTCTTGTTAGAAGACACCTTTTCCAGGCCAAATGTGCGTAATGTCCTCATACACGGAACCTCCAGTGCAACGTTCCATCTAGAGTACTAGTACTGAAAACTCAAGTCTTAACTCTCACCTTTAAGACTCTCTCATGGAGACTGAGCGTTGCTTCTGAGAAGGTTTTGAGGCGACTTGCTGTCTCAAGGTGACGTATGTCTATCTTTCTAGTTGGGAGGGCATAGCTGAGGATAAATGTAAATAAACAATATCAATAGTGAGATAATAAGTATGTTACTGCGTCGTCATAAAATGTTTCATATATCATTGCCATACCATGACATACATTGTACTAGTATCCAATTAATGTTTCTCTAAACAGCCGAATAAATCAAATAAAAAAATCGAATCAATTAGCGTTTGTGAAATAACTTCCCTGCCTTATGACAAAACATCCTTTGACTGGCATTTGTGTTTTTGTCAACTTGTCCACTAAGTACAAAATGGCATTCATGAAAATACAGGAGCTGCATTCAAGAAAATGTCAATTTTGGACTAAACTATCATGAACTTCCCTTAGTCAATATGACTATCTATTAAGATAACGTAATACTCACCTCTCTAATACCTTTATGTTCCATTTCTTTGCCAGCCTGTGTAGAAATTGTAGGTAATGCTCCACACTACACATGTCATAGGCCTTCATGGATACAAGTAACTCCTCGTGAATGGTGCCTTCTGGATACACTGGTTCCACCTCAACTTTTGTATATTGTGGCTAATTAGAATAAGTGGAGAAGTTAGATTTCTACAACTTAACAAGCATGTTTGTGTCAATGAGGTATAGCAATTATTCTCTATTGGCTATTATTTTACATGTGCAGCCAAGCATATAGGTCACATCGATAAGTGTGCTGGGTTCTGCAATGTGCATTACTGTACAAGATTGTTTTGGACATATTTTAAAATAAGTCTTACAGGGCTCAAAATTCATTTTTGGGATTAGGTGCACTGGTGCACCCAGCTTAAAATTTTTGGGAGCACCACTTAAATTCAAGTAATAAGGCCACACCAATCTAATTTCTTGGTTCACGGATTTGATCGCTCCTATTTTTTGGAAAAAAAAATAAAAATAAAAATTACCACTTAGCAAATTTTCACCATTAATGAAACCATTCATCAACTTTCTGGTGTAGCAAATTGGCCTTTATATTATAAGCTCCTTAAAGTGTGGATACAGGTGCTGTTACTGTACAATAATAGTGTTTTTGTACTTTTTTCAAGCTGAAAACTTTTTTTTCTTTATGTTTTGGATTAGCCGTCACCTTTACTCCAACCATTTTACAATTTTTATTTTTATTTTTATTTCGCCCTCTCGCTCGATATTTTTTATGAAAAAATCCGTGAACCAAGAAATTAAATTGGTGTGGCCTAACCTAATAATAAAACTTACTTACAAGCTATCAAATTCTTAAACAAGTACCATGACAGGCATTTTTATTATCTTTCTAACACTTAAGATGTCAAGTACATGATGTATACTAGTATACTTTGATATCTTTACATACATAAACCTAAGAAAATATTTGGGTGCACCCTGTGCACCCACAGAAAATAATTGGGTGCACAGCTCCAATTTTGGGTGCACCTGGGTGCATATGCACCCAGTATTTCGAGCCCTGATCTTACAGCAATGTACTGTCTCTGACGTAGATTTAAGTATAATAATAACACATACCAGTCGAAAGCGCCTGCCTGCTTGAGGAAGTGCCCCTTCTCTTGAACGCAGGCCTCTACTTTGCACCAATGCAACCTCTGTCATATGAATAATGAGAAACTGCATTATTCAATTCAACTTACAACACATCAGAATATCCTGAATTTGCTTTCAGTAACAGCTGTGACAACTGATATAACGAGTTGATTACAGATATACAGTATTATAACCCCATGCACACTAAAAAAACGAAGTGGATTTAACATCCTATTGCAAACATATTGGAATTTTTCTAATTAGAAAAATGCTGCTGAAAGATGTGTAGGTGTGTGTTTGTAGGTACCCTTACTCCACGCAGAACTTACAGAACGCCAACTTTTATTATCCTGTTGTGTGCTTGGGACTCTAAACCTGCATGTTGGATGGGAAAGAGAGCTAGGTGGTCGAGAGGCTCCAGCAGCACAGACTGACAGAGGAAGAAAAGCCCAAAGCACTGCCCCCCAACTGAGACACTCCAGAATTACAAACTCTCGCGCAATTGATTCTGAACTAAACTCAACAACAACAAGAGGCTTTATTGGATGAGTTCAAAGAGGTTGGGAACAAAATTTCTGCACAGATACATGCGCTGGATAACAAGGTCGAAGTCCTGTCGCGTCGTCAGATTTGACCCAGGTAAAGGAACGAGTGCTACCGAACACTCAGCCGAGTTCCAGGCATCGGAGATACAGGAACTACGCAGTGCTCTCGAGGAGGAGCGACGCGGACGAGTCAGAGCAGACCTACTGGCTGAACGCTACTTCAGAAAAGCGGATTTCATCATCACGGGACTGCCATGCGAGGAAGGAGAAGACACGGAAAAGGTTTTCGGAGGATTCATGGCAGAACATCTCGGTCTTGTAGTACATGTAGCACCTTTACCAAAACACCATTGAAGAAGAAATACTGTAAATGCAGAAATGTTTGCGGTGATTTTATGTTCGCAGTTTTTGCGGTGGCCACTTCACTGCGAACTTTATACCAACTCGAACATTTTTCCAGGATATCATTGTAGTTTTTCATTACTGTCAATGGCACTACACTCCATTTTCCGGCTACTACCAGTAAATCCCAGCAAACTTAAATGTATTAACAGTATTTATGCCTATTTTGAGGTTATTTACAAACCTGGTAACACTTGTTCTCCCCAACATTTCTGGCATAACCTACATAAAAAAAAAATAGGATGGGATGACAATGCACATTGTGTGTGCACTGTATGTGACTTCATTGTACTGCTACTGCAAAATTCAATCCCTGCAAACTTATTGCACTAACACTAGTAGTAACAGTACCATTGCACACACACAGACACGTACACACACACACACACACATGTACACACACATACACACACACACACACAGAGACACACACAGACACACACACATGTGCACACACACACACACACACACACACACAAACGGTAGTCAACAAACGTATAGAGGACGTATGAAGGGCAACACATGAGGAAATTACCTGGCAGAAGATGGTTGTGCCAATCCCTTGCAGAAAATAGCCTGTTGGGAAACATGAACAATGTCGTCTTTTATTGGTGACACCTCGGGGCAAGCCTGTTAGCATATAGTGTAAACTGCAAAAATTCCAACAATTCTACTAGACAGGAATGTAGATACCTTTCTTTATACCAATTTTTCCTAGCAATGACATGTGTTGACTTTGATTGAAATTGGAAACTAGAATCAGCCTATCACAAAAAGGTTAAAGGTGAATTCAAAAAGGGTGGTAACACTAACATGTATATTAAAATCGGGAGCATCCCACTGCGGGTAAATTTGACCAAACAAACTTGATTCAAGCATAACCTTTTTATTCCCTGAGGAATTTAACACCCGCTTCTAGAGTGGAATGCCCCTACGAGACTAGTGCATACAGTTTAACCTCCTACGACCTAATAGCACCTCCTAATAGCGGTGAAGTAGACTACCTTGGATGTTCATAAGCTCTACCGATATAGAAACACTGACAAACCTTCAGCATGTTGGTATTATCTCTTTTAACGACAAAAATCCTGGACAGCTCGGTCTGACGACCCTTTCTTCCTTCTCTGGCTTTGAGACTGTCTTTTGTGTTCTGTCCGATCCCTGATAGAACCAACACAAACTTTTACCACCTATGAGAAACACTTAACGTTAACTCGGATTGAATATAATATTTTATTCATGTCAAAATCAGGTTTTGATGTTGTTCTTAAATAAATGCCGTTTATGATGGAAATCGATCATTTTGATAGCAGATGACACATAAAGTTTACAGAAGCCACCTACATTCTGTTGAGGCCCCCAAAGTAAGGTCGGGAACAGGAAAATGCTCGATTTTAACAAAGGAGATCTTACAAAATGCATGGACTCAACTTTTGAGAAACTACCGGTCGGTTCAAAGGTAACGTTAATATTGGTATGACGATTTGCTTTGGAGAATTTTCTGTTTGGGAATGGAAACGTCACGCACGCACGCTGTAAACAGATGTAACGTTGATAAGTTCCAGTTGTGGGAGGTGAGTGGGGGGTGGGTGGGGGGGGGGGGGTACAGTACTAGTAGAGGCCTGGCTGAGTCATGAATGCTAAATTGCGTAAAATACGCAATGTTCAGTGGGCAACTTCGTACAGTATCATTCAACCAACACCAATAACTTGGCCATCGTTGGACGCATCAAAGCTTGATCTTTAAGCATGCCAAATTTCATGGACCTGCAGTCGAACAATTTTCTGCTAAATGACCATCAAAATAGAGGGTAGTTTCACGGTAGAGATGCGTGGCATCGTTTTTGCTGTTTTAGAAAATAAGCATAATTTGGCCATTCGACTGAGTAGTTGTGTTTTTATGACCAGATATAAAAGTTTGGGTTTTACTGTAATAGTATATGATATGTTATTCTTTACTTTCAGACAATCATATGATGCTAATGCAATCATGATCGAAAGACTGGTTCATCACATAGCATCACACAAAGGTATGGACTAGTTAGGATGAGTGAGGAAGACTCTCCTGGTCATGTAGAGGAAGGAGCGCTGGCACAGGCACCTAGAACTCAGCCAGATTGCTACTACTCTGACGAAGAGGATGCCAATCATATCTGCTGTAAGGGACACGTCAAGCAGTACCATGAGGACCCAGAAGAAGGGTATGAGCCGGATATATCCAGCGGTGATGACATAGATGAATCAGATGAGCAGGAAAGGGGACAGGCTGCAGGCTTTTCCACCCAGTTGGAAAAGCTTCCGAGTTCCGTCTCAGAAAACAAGTGGAAGAGCGTTTGGGCCTCGTCCAGCAGTGAGGAGTCCGATGACAGTATGGGCGGGGATGTCGGAGACTTGGAACACCTACGCAGGAAGGTGATTCGTCAATCAGAGGCCAGGAACTATGATGCTGTAGGGGATTTGCTGGACTCTGAACCGAAGTTGTTGACGGCAGCGGACAGTGATGGGTATACACTGCTCCACAAGGCAGCATACATGGGTGACATGGCTCTCCTGAAGGAGCTCTTGGAGAGGGGGGCAGATATCAATGCTAAGACTCACGATGGTTGGCAGGCCCTGCATTCAGCATGCCGTTGGAATCATGTGGACGTGGCATCACTGCTTCTTCAGGCGGGGGCGGACATCAATGCCACAAGTAGTGGTGGGAACACACCCCTACATGTGGCAGCCAGTAATGCAAATGCCAAGCAGGCCCTTGTCCTACTGCTCAGTAACAGGTACATCGATCCAAGCATTCTCAATGACTCGTTAGAGAGCGCGTTTGATCTGTCCCGGCGGTCCGGGCCGCATTACCACTTGTTTGAAATGGTGGAGGACTGTCTGGACGTTGCTGGAAGGGGGATGAGTTTCACACACTGTACTGAAGTAATGGGGATTGAGACTGTTGGGGAAAATGACCAAAAACTGGCAGGCAGGAATGGCATAACATCTAACAAAGGTGCATCCATGTAAGGAGGGATTTACACAGAACTAGTAGGTTAACCTTGGAATCGTTGCACACCAGCTCACCTAGTTTTCTGTGCTGTGCAACTGTAGTAGCACCTCTTGCATTCAGGAATCAATACCAAGTCTGTCAATTGCCATTGCATACCTAAATTTGCAAATTGTGTGCTACAGAAATGTTATCATCATCATCGTCGGTCGACGTGATCGCACATGTTTCAAATGTTCTATCATTTTAGAAATTTGCACCTCTTTACTGTGTCTATTATTTTATATCGACAGTCCATTCAGAATTCAATCTTTACCAACATTATAACAAAATTGTTACAGTCTGAAGTAAAGTGCAAATAGCGGTTACTTAAGCAACTGGATGAGATTTTGAAAAATCCTTCATAACATGCAACATCATGGTTTTATAGCAAGCTAATTTTTTTCAATGAATGAGTTGGAATTTGTCACACAGGTAAAGTAATATAATTATGTTCTAGTGACTGAAATATCTCAATTTGTTGTTCCAATCTTAAGAGAGACTGACTTGATTTCAAGCCGACTACACCCCTTGAAGTCTGTTAGAAGATCAGTTCCACTGGATCTACGAGTTTATATAGGGAACATGCTTATTTTGATCCCTGGACTCTTCAGTGATTCACTCATCTGCAGCTTCTAGGATGAAGTGAGGTGTTTTGTTTGTGGTAGTTTGATTCATAGACATCACATATTTCACTCCACGCCAACAAAAAAAGTAACTGGCTGGATTTCAAAAGTGATACAAATGGAGTTAAAGTCTTCTACAATAGCCAAAAGTTGATCTGGAAGTGTTTTGAAAGCACTGCTCTACGCTTCCGACAGACTTCCAAGGGTGTGGTCAACTTAAAATAAACTCAGTCAATCATAATGATACAAACAGAAAAAGACATCTTGCAGTCTTAAGGAAATGCATGCCTTTACTTTTGTTTCAAATTTCAACTCAATTGATAAAAAATAACATTGCTTAGATATATATATATATAGTTATAATACCACTTGCATTACTTTTTGACTTGCTCTTGTACAAGAGAAAAACACATTTTGTGTTAGTTATACATTTGTGTTGCATGTAAATATACCATGTATAATATGCAAAATGATCAATTCTATCACCCATTATTTGTTTGAAGGAGATATGTAAAATTTGATGAATTATCTGTAATACTACACATTCAAGGCTCAAAATACCACCCTTATATGCAAGTTTGTGCCATTGGAGTAGTGCAATTAATTTCAGACCCAACTTGTACCAGTGTAAGTTGCATTTATCCACTGTTACCACCATTGGATATAGCTCAAACACACTAAGGTTATCAGGTGATCAAAGAAAATATGCCTAAATTTGTTTGTAAAATTAGTGGACATCCAGGTTAACAATTATGAGTGACATTTGAATACGATCCTTAAAACCAGTGACTCAATATTCAACTGTTTCTCCCAGTCAGAAGCTTAAGTATGGACATTGTAATGATTTGTCTGGTTCATTCTAGATACTCGACATGTTATGTTACACCAGTGCAAGTTGACCAAAAAGTGTATTTCGAGCCCTGAGGTTAGATTGAGCAAGTCTTGACCTTATTTAACTTGATCTCTCTCATTTTGGTATAAATCTTATTAAAAAAAGGTGCATTTTCAAAGTGCCACAGCATAACCAATTATATGCTTGATTTTCTGGCATTGAATTGGTAATAGCTTTATGTTTTTATTTTATCCACAGACATAAAATTGGGATTGTTTATATTTGTATAATTTGTTTGATGGATATCAATAGAACGTGACAGATACAACAAAGGAATGTTGTGCCAATGTAGCACTTGGTATAGCTGATTGGATTTGAGCTTGAGTAAACAAAGTCTTCTAATAGTATTATCATTAAGAGAATCACAATACCTACAGTGTGTATGTAAAATTACTGCAAGTGTTTGCTGTATGGGCAAAATACAATGTAGATTGGATTCAATAGCAATTTCACAGGTAATGTAAAAGGTTAAGACAGGTTGTTAGTAAAAGTCTTTACTGGTCACTGAACAATTTGATAGCCCTTCCCATTTCCTCACAAAAAAAACATACACCTTCACCTCCTCCCCTGGCTTCCCTGTGGCCACTGGCGTAATTTGTTGGGGGGGGAGGGTGATTTGCGATTTTCAACTGGGAAGGTTCTTATGCCAGGAAAGGAATATACATGACTGGTAGGCAAGTAGTCTGCCCATGGCTACTACTCGCCTCCCGGCATATATTCCTTTCCTGGCATAAGAACCTTTCCGGTTGAAAATGCGTATCGCCTGCCCCCAACAACTTATGCCACTGTGTCAAAAGGATGGTGGAGGAGGTCAGCTGCACCTTCCATTCAGAAACATATCAATCCATCCATCATACAGTTTACTGGTGTATTAATGCAGTAATACATGTACAGTCAAACCTGTATTAGCGGCCACCTTTGCATGGCAGCCACCTGGCCATAGTGGCCACTTTTTGTCGGTCCCTTGGATTCTTAATGATCAAGAAATAGGCTTAGCGGCCACCCGACCAATGCGGCCACGGCCACACCATTTCCTGTCCCGTTGATACAGAAACACTGCCTATGGAACCATACTGCAGCCTTACATGTATGTCACCCTGCACCGAGTTTGAAATTGTAGTTTGCGAGGATTTGGAGTTCCTAACAGGGTCATTTTGGCGGTAGCAGAAGGTATGCATTCCTTGAGCATTAGTGCAAGTCTTTGTCGGTGAATTTACCTATCAAGACAATGTTACTTGGTGAGAAAGATGAGTGGGAACTGAAATCATGTGTAGCTTGCTCATGGTCAATTGATTTTCTCTATAGTGGCCATATTTCTCCAGTCCCTTGAGTGGCCGCTATAGACAGGTTTGACTGTACTTGCAGTGACTCATGCATTTCATCTGTGGTCAGATGATAAATTCTGAAGCTATTGAAAGACTGAAATTGTACATGCAGGTCGTAAATAAATATGTATATAAGAAAGCAAATTACTGTATTTTTTACTTGTAACTAGATCGGATCTTGAGATCCACAAACACGTAAACACTTGCTCCCAGTCCCAAGAGCTATCCACTACTAAAAATCTTGAATCTAGCACTTTCAGAAAATTTGACCTTCAAATGTTGAGCTGCTGCAATACTGTATATAGGTAAAAGCTAGGAAGCCCATCATCGAGCCAAGGAGGTTGAAAAACTTGACCTTCCTCTTCATGAACCTTACTCATCCACCAAATATGATGCAGAACCATCCACAGCTTCAGAGTTATACTGTACACATTATAAAAAACATACACATGTACATACACAGCCCACTGCAGTACCAAGGGAAAATGCCAGCAGGTGAACCATATAATAGTATCAGTGCATTGATGTGACTGTTTCCTCAATGATAAATACTATCTACAAAGAGTTATAATTTTTGGTTGACCTGAAACAATGCATGACAATGTATGTGAGTATAACATGGCCAAAAGGCAGAGAAATACTAAATTGTGTATCATGCAAAGACAACTTTGTTGATATATGGTTGCATTTCAGAATCTGGATATTAAGTATATGTTTACATGACATATGTCCCAGAACTACATAATACTAGTATCAGATAACAGCCAAGGGTTTTCACCGGTACCAGTGTCTGTCATTACATTTGTAGGTCATTTGATGGATCCCACACAACTGAAGTGTTCGCTCCAGACGGAGTGATTCATACGGAACTGGTCAGAGTCTTGCAAACGTTTCAGACAAATGTATGCCTTTTCTTCCATCACCGATTCAGCAGTGTTGGCATTCCCAGTACTAGTCCAAGATATCAAAATATCTAAATTTGACAAAAACGTTCTGTAGTTTAGACCAGTCCAAAATGGATGACTTCCAGAGTGCTGGCTGTCTTGTCAACATCATCTTCATCTTCATCTGACCCTCCTGAGGAAAAGACAGAAGCATGATTCAAACTTACTGAACATAATGAATTTGGTAACAAATGTCAATCTTCAACCTCCAGTACATGTGATGTTCCTTTTTACACACAATATTCATTCCCATCAAATCCCTTTGTCTCTCCATGCAGGTATATGCACGAATAAGATCGTTCTGATAGTTCAGTCTGACTTTTGGCATAACTTACTTGACTTATGTTGGGAGCCTAATGGCATGTTGGTAGTTAAAAGAAAAGAGTGTGAAACATCTTAGCCACACAAACACCATGATTACTTCACAGAGAATTGTGTCATTGGGACTGTTTTCCTTTCAAGTGTATATATTGTTTCCAAAGTTGTACAATGTGTACAACTCAGGCCATGTTGATTTGATTAATATATGGGTGACAAAAAAAAGTGGCAAAAAAAAGTGGCCTTCAGTATGAAATGTAAGTAGTCAGAAAGGTTGAACATAATGAATAAACACACTGAGTGAGGTACATGTATACCAAACACTATGTTTTCATTTTTGTTCTTTTAAATCATCTTTGACGTTGGAATTTATTTTGGCATTCTATGACATTTAGTATCCATTTTAGCAATTTAAATTTACGCATACAGATACTCATTTTACAGCTGCTTTGTACGAGTTACAGTGTGGTTCAAAACTTTTTAATTCATTTTTGGAAACTGATGCGTGTATGGATGTCATCCATCAAATCAACATGGCCTTAGTAGAAACAACTTGTTGACTTACCTTCTGCCATGTTTTCCTGATCATGAGGCCATGACATTGGATCCTCCAAAAGTGCTGCTGTGTACATCTCAGGAGGTAACCCCCCTTCCTCCTCAGGGTAGGGATAGTCACTGATATCAGTCCTAAGCATGGAAAGCAAACAAACAAAAAGCATATTATTAAGCACATGACTTGAAGAAGTGGCACTTTAATCAGACTTCTAATTACCACAAAACTGTGCACTGGAAGGACATCAGTTTTGACAGTGACAGTGTATTGGTCATCAAAGTTATGCTGTAATTGCCACAATTACATAGTTTTTTTTTATTACCCACACCTTGAAAAAGGCTGGAGTTGGATGTCAGTAGTAAAAAATTTGGACAAGTCCAATTTTGTGTTGGCAATTACAGAGTGAGTTCTATGAAATATGATGTGCACAACATTCAAAAGCAGGACTGTCTCTGGGTTTTACCAACAAAATTATTGACATGGCTTCCGAAACAACATGTTGGACAGACAATAGTCTAAAACTGGAGACTGCGCAGGATATAAAACGTATATCCAACATGTTTGAATATTGACAGAACTGACAGAGACTTTCTGTCTATGTCAGTCATTAATATAACAAATGAAATAGACAGGAACAAAAGGCTGATACATAGTACTAAAGACCAACATTGAGTTGGGGAACAAAAACAATGCTGAGCTGACTTAGACATTTGTGATCTTCAAGGTGGTTTAAATTCAGATGAAAGAATTTGTGTTAAATTGTAAAATTGTAAAATGAAAGTAACCGATGAAACATTTTTGTAGGCCATACCAAAAAAGGCAATTTTCTTCAATGAGTACAATGTTACCATCTACTTTTTTTCTTACTACAATAGTGTACACAAATGCTGACAACTTTTGGCACAGTCTCACAATTAGATGTCTCAATGACTTATTGTGGTACAGTCAAAGCTGCATTAGCGGCCACCTTTGTATAGCGACCACCTGGCCATTGCGGTCACTTTTTGTCGGTTCCTTGGATTTTTCCCATTGACCTAAGCATTAAGATATAGTCTATAGTGGCCACCTGTCCACTGCGGCCATGCAGGATTTCCGGCCCATAGATACAGAAACAATGCCTATTGCGACCATACGGCGACCGTATGTCACCCTGCCCCTAGTTTGAAAGAGTTCCTGACAGGGTCATTTTGGCAGTAGCGGAAGGTAGCATGCCTTGAACGTTACAACGCAAGTCTTTGTCAGCCAATTTACCAACATTGTGCATGGCAAAATCAATCATTTTCTGTAGATTTGACTTTGACTTTGACAGGGTCAGTTGAATTTTGAGACGATCAAGGCAATGTTACTTGGTGAGAAAGATCAGTGGGTACTGAAATCATGTGTAACTTATTTGTCGTGGTCAATTGATTAGCATTTTCTCTATAGTGGCCACCTGTCTATAGTGGCCATATTTCTCCAGTCCCTTGAGTGGCCGCTATAGATAGGTTTGACTGTATGACAGTGCAAAAGTGTCTCTTACGCCTGGCTGATGTTATCCTGTTCTTCTGGTCTGTGTTTCTGCATCCTTCTCTGTGCAGGGGATAAATACCTTCGTCCCTGGAGCAAGATAAAAATTTAACTCCAATTCAGTCACTGTTTTTATCTTAAATTGTTCACAGTTAAATTGTTAAAGTAAGAAGAAAAAGAATAGTTAGTCAAGGCAATGAAGGTTTCTGAAAGAGGAAATACCTTGTCCTCCCCACCCTCTGCTCCATGGCCATTCTGCATACTATCCAGCTGGTCTTCACTTAACTCTTCATTAATGTCGCCCTCATCAAAGCCTTCGTTGGACTGATCTGTGAGAGGAACAGAATTCTTATTATATCATATTCCTGTCAGCATTTATGTGCTGTGACTTTATGTGATGTAAAAATTGAATTGCCAAGAATGTGTTTTTGTAAGCTTAGAATTAATGGATGTAACAACAAAATTATTTCTTTTCTGACAAGTTTTCTTCCCCCCCCCCTTTAGAAACATCCTGCATTTTCGTCGAAAATTAGGCCTTTCTAGTTTCCATTGCAATGATAGAGGTTCTGCATATGCTGTTTCACATACATGTACAAGTAGTGTGAATGGACAATGATTTCAAATTGTGGTTAAATGTTTTGCAATTACATGTATCAAGCTACAAATGCTTTCGAATATAATTCATTGCTAAAAGTACATTGTAGCAGTCTTGTATTTCAGCAACAAAAGTAATACTTCTTACATGTAACAGGCGACAATATAATTCCAGACGAACACTTTAATTCCGGAAAACCTTAATTTATTTCAAAATAGATTAACCAGATGAATTAATATTTTGTAGGTATGATATATCAAAGGATGGTGAATATATGTCACGTAGGTTGCATTTAGATGTCTCCATGATTCAGAAGGCCCATTCTGCGGAATTCTGCCTGAAATGAATTCTGTCTGAGGCAGAATTCTGCTAGAATTCTGGCTGCATTCTGCCAGAATTCTGGGAACCTGAGCCAGAATTCTGTCAGAATTCTGGACCCTGAGACAGAATTCTGTAGACCTTTCTTTGTAGAGACATCTAATCGCAACCTACATATTCAGTATCCTTTTATATATTATACATGTACCAGTCCTACAAATATTAATTCATCTGGTTAATATACTTTGAAATTATTAACTTAAAGGTTTTCTGGAATTAGAGTGTTTGTCCGGAATAATGTTGTCGCCTGTTATGTACATTTCAGAATTTCCCAAATTCTCACCTGTTGTGACTGACTCCAGTTCTATCTCTTCAGCTTTCTTCCTGGCTACATCTGCAAGAGCAGTTTCTCCATTGTCTAGTGCCAAATAGTGAATATCCTACAGCACATTTGAGGGAAAGAAAACCTTATTATTGTGCATATTTTGAGAAGCTTTCTTCATCACCTTCAACCTACAGAAAAATGCATGACTTATGACTGCAAGCATCCTTACCATGAAAAGATCCCTTGCTCCAATGTCAACAGCAAGAAGAAATGCCTTTTCAAACCTCTGATACCTGTTACATACACAAAAGACTCAATGGTCAAATTCAAACTAATACCCTTGCCAAACTGGTCTGGAATGCCGCTTTAAGGCCGCATTATACGCTCCTCAACAGAGCATTTTCAGCATTAACCTGGCACTAAGTTGTTTCCCACTGGACATTGCATTAATGCCGAGTTGAGGCCGGGCCCATTAATCATCACTTATCATCTGGGTCTTTCCCTGAGTGCAGGAGAGGCCAGTACCCCACCCCTGACAGCTAGCTAGTGGGGGTGGTCACGCCACATTAACACTCAGGAGTACTTGTCTTGCCACCCTTCCAAAACACATGTGCCTGAAATAGGATCTATTCCAGGTCTTTTCTTCTACTTCTCTTCAAAGAGAATGAAACTATGTGTACTATAATGGTAACTTTAAATCCTGACAGACAGGTCCTGCAACATTTTGTAACCTTTAACAATAATGAATGAATGACCTTCATTGTACATTTGTGCTCAAACAAGCTAAGTACAGGTCATAGCGTTAGTGATAAGGTACAATTTTGATAGAAGAAAAAGGTATCTTATCACCTCTACATATGCTAATACATTCTAGTATGTACAAGTCTGTTGCAAGTCTGCCTTGGATGACCCAGTCACTAAAAGGTCAACTGTCTTTCCTTTCACCTCCTACAACATGTCCTACTGTGATTTAGCAGTCAGCCTGGCAGAAAATGTGAGGAAAAGCAAAAGCCAGTCTGTCTGTGAACAAAATCAAGTCAGACCAAATGAAACAGTGTCAGATACCCTGTGCCTATGAAGTCACTGTGTTTCCAGTTTCCCAACAGGAAAACATTGCTAAGGTGGCTGGGGATTAACCCATGTACCAGTTGTTAATGTACGGGTCAACCGTAACTAATAGCTGTGGCAGAGAGCATTAATGCTCTTGTAATGCTCACTAATTGGCTCAAGACACTGCCTGGCTGACAGTTGAGGGAGGGGTACATAGACAGCTATGATAGGCGCGAAATCACCATGGCAGAGTGCCCTATGCTGGCCTTAATGCTGGTATAATGTTTCTGGCCTTAAAGCGGCATTCCAGACCAGTTTGGCAAGGGTAGTAAGTTGATGTCAAAGTTTGACACCAAGAATCATCTTAAAAAACAATAATAATATATCTACATGAATGTGATGCATTGGAAAGAAGAGGTAAAAGACTCAATCTTATTAAGGTGTGTAATTAAAATGATGTCGCCAGTATTTACAATTTCACATGAATAAAATTACTGGTAACATCAATGCTTAATTTTTTTTCATTTGCCATGGGCTGCTATTCATGCCTTCTCAGGTGACAACCATTGTTTAGGGAGTGGAATCCAACTCGTGGATATATTTTCTTCCAAGCCATCAACCAAATTACTACATGTAAATTGTGGTGTATCTTTTGTGAAATACAATAGGTGTTATGGGACACTAAAGATAGCATTGATGTTACCTGTACACTTCATATCCAATCATAAACAATGGCGTTAACATTTTGCATTTTTTAATTGAAATGAACTTGCTTCCATTGGAACAGTCAAAACAATTCGAAAAGCAAATTTTGGCATTAATCTTGAGAATGCAAATCTAAAAGCTATTGAAAGTGACAGTACCTGAGAAGATGGTGGAAAAACCTCCGTGCTAGTCTACTGATGGGGTCTCTGTATGTAAGGACAATCACCTCAGTAAGAGGACGCGTGGGGGCATAGAAACTCCCCAGGCACATCTCCAGCTGGGCTAAATATTACAGAAAAATAACCGCTGGTCATTTAAATCCAAAATTTAGTACAGTCAAACCTGCCCAAGTCGACCACCCTGGGGACCGGGCAAAAGCGGTCGATTTGGCCAAGTGATCGGTTAGAAGAGTATCGACTCACAACATGCCCGATGCATAGTTTACAATGTAAATGGTTTGATGGCATATAGCAAGCACACGCGAATGCATCTGCTGCCATCTTTATTTTGAACATAACATTGTAATGGTAGTCAAAAGGAGGCTCCTTACAATCATCTTCTACATCAAACTTTTGCTATGAGTGTATTGATGTAAAAAAGGAAATATTTCACTGTTCTTTTGTTCAGGGTTGTAGGAGGGTCTGCATGGGGGGTCCTGACAACGCTTTACGCTAAATTCGGGACGGTCGACAACGCTTTACGTTAAATTCACGAAGGCAGGCAACGTTTTACGCTAAATTCAGACAGGCTGACAACGGTTTACGCTAAATTCTGGAAGGCTGGCAACACTCGACAGAGGCGGGGGCGTGCTCCGCAAGAAAGATTGAAATTTTGACTCTCTGAAACACTATTCCCTGCATTTTGAAGGGAAATTTTCGCTGGCAAACAAAGCTAAGTTAAATGGCATTTCTAATTAAAGAGTCCCAGGGGTTCAGCGTAAGCTTATGAGGGTGACGCCAGTCAACTTATTTTTGCCACGTCGAGCGCGGAAAGTCCGGGAAAATTTTGAAATCCTGCCCCCCTGAAACGCCAGTTTTTTTTGGCTATTATAGAAAACTAAGTGAAATTACATTTCTATCAGTAAAAAATGTGTTTGAGGTTGACACGTCACATCCCCCAGCCATGATACATATTTTTTACAAAGTCGATGACCGAAGGTGAATAGAGTGGCAAAGGAGATCCAGCTAAATTTTGAAATCTTGACCCTCTATAAAACGATATTTTGTGCATTTTGATGGGCAAATTTCTATTAGCAAAACAGATCTTTGAGGTTGGCACACATCCCCAACATATTTTCAGAATTTCGAGTTCCAAAGGCGCGAGGCGGCACAAGGAGGACCATGGAAATTTTGAAATCTTGACCCTCTAAAATGATATTTCCTGCATTCTGATGGGCAAATTTTGCTGGCAGACTAAGCTAACTTCAATGACATTTCTATTTGCAAAAAAAAAACATTGTTGAGGGTACATACCATATTTTTACCATGTCGATGACCGAAGGTGAAAGGAGTCGCAAGTGAGGTCCGGCGAAATTTTGAAATCTTGATCCTCTGAAACGCAATTTCCTGTGTTTTGAAGGACTAAATTTACTGGTAGACTACGTTTCCACTTACGAAATTTGGGAGGCCAGCTACGATTTACGGGTAATTTTTAGGCTCAATTACGATTTACGTGAAATTTTTAGGCTAGATTATGCCTTACGTGAAATACACTGGCTACGCTTTACGGTAAATTTTCCATCCTCACTACGAATTACGTGAAATAAAATAGCTTACCCTATGAATTACGGGAATTAAAAAGGCCTGCCTACGCCTTACGGAAAAGAGCATGCAGACCCTCTTGTAGCCAGCCAGAAATCATTTTCTGTCCCCTCGATTTTGAATGGCTTTGCCGCAGCGTTCTCAAGGAAAATTTTGAAATCTAGGCACTCTGAAATGCTATTTCCTGCATTTTAAGGCTTAAATTTTGAGGACGGAATGGGCAAAATTTTTTTCCGTCCCCAGCTGCAAAATTCCATCACAGGACGGTAGGACGGGTGCTGGCTACAACCCTGCTTTTGTTGATACCTTCCCTTTCTGCATTGAGTTTCTGCTTCATGAGATGGTGGAAGATCATGTTGAGGCAGGTGAGGCAGGTGTCTCCTGCAGTGTTCCAGTTCAGGGCATTAAGAAGGTTGACACCCTGCATGGTGGAAGGTGTAAAATGTCTAAAATACCTTTCTTTCAATATCAAGTCACAGACATGCTTTTCAGTAATTAACAGTGAAAAACAATTAAAAAATTGTTTTGGACATTACTTTACATGTATCTGAGACATGTATGTCACACATGAAAGATATTTCAACAGTATTGAATTTTAACTGGATTTTATTGGATCATTGTAAACACATTGTATCCAAATCATATATCTTCAACAAAAACTTCGTGATTTTAACTGTTTTTATTAAATTAGATTAGACTATTAGTACAGTCATTACTGTAAAAGCCTTCTTCAGGGGTGCCTAAGCATTTGCACGAACCCTTTGAAATTCGTACGAATATTATGTGATCACTATGCAAAAACGCACAAATCTTATGAAATTCGCACAAATCACTACGTGATACACAAGAACCTTATGAGATTTGCACGAACCTTCTACAAAAAGGGCGGCCGGGAGAAGGCATGGTTTTGAGCGTTTCTATCCGTGATATTTATATTTCAAGGCATGGAATGGACATATACCATCACGAGGACGTATTTGATACCCTGTGAGCTACTGTTTTGTTTCATTTCAGCATCTTACATCGTACTTTCTGTCGTCGGAGATCAAAGCCGCCATCTTGAAAATCCTGCGCCGTCTGTCACGTGACCCAGGCAGTGGTTGGGCAATTTTGCATAAGGCTGTGCAAATCTCATAAGGTTGGTGAATTTTCACATAGTGATTTGTGCGAATTTCGTAAGATTCGTGTGTTTTTGCATAGTGATTCGTGCGTATCTCATAATATTACAAATTTCATAAGGTTTGTGCAAATGCTTAGGCACCCGTGTTCTTCAGGATTCAATCTATGAGAAGACTGACATCCATGCAGACAATACCTGATCAACTTGTCCAGATTTCAAAAATTCTGAAATCAGCTCCTGAGCACCAAGTCTGCCTCTACTGAAGACCCCGAGGTGAAATCTTAACAGTGCCAGTGGTCCCCTGTGAGATGCCATAAAGCATTCACATGATTATGAGCTCCTTTCACACAATTTCATACCGAATGGTAAAGATGGAACAAACAAGATAGCTTTTTTAAAAAAAGCTGGCAAGAGGCGAAGGTGGGAAAAGCTGTGATGACGATATATAAGAAACTAAAAGATCTCACTACATCTAAGTACAGGAATTCAATGGTCTGTGCACTGTTAATATCATAGAAATGACAGACAAATATAAAGACTCCAGTAAAAATGTAACACATCATGAGCTCTTTCTAGCAGAGAAGAAAAAAAGGACCTTCCCAAAGGGCACAACTTCGGTGGTAAGGCTAGTGTCAAACCCAGAACCTCTTGGTTCTGAGCCCAATGCTCTACCAGTTGCATGTGAAGACTGCTACTGTACATGTATAGTCATGTAGTTTGTTGAACATAATGTAGTTTGTTGAACTAAATCTTGCTACATGAAAAATCTATGAATGACCATTGTAACATGTCGATGAAGGCTAAACATCCATGAAGGTAATAAGATTTGCCAAAAAGCAGTTACTCATACACAAGCAACTGGATATGATTTTGGAAACGGCCAGATGTTTCATTTAAAGAACAGATTTATCCTAACTATGAATCAATATGCAAAAAGGGAAGGAAGCCAAATTTTCAATAGTCTAAAAGCAACAAGCAACAAGATACTCCAGTTGCTTGAGTAATTGCTTTTTGACGATTGTAACAGTTAACATTTAGTTTCTCTGTGATGAAAAAAAAAACCTACATAGTTACCCCACTTAAAATGTCAACTGTGTGCCATATTGTGCCCATAGTGTACATGGAGGTCACTGCAAACACACTTTTTATGGAGTATCCGTCTCCTAGGAGGACTTCCGACCAAGGATGTAAGGGGTTCCTCCTAGCCCCGACTCGTGTGCTATGACGGGTGCGTCATGCCCGAACATGCCCCTAAGGCCTGTCTCGACTTCAAATCTCATGCACACCTGAGTTAAGTGAGGAAAGTCATGTAAAGAGCCTTTCCCAAGGGCACAAGATCAGTGACACGGCAGCCGGATTTGAACCCGCAACCTCTCGGTCTCGAGCCGAACATGCTGCCACTGCGCCACGCGGTCCCACTGACACACTTACTTGTCAAACATCAGAAGTACTGAGTCGTAGCAGTCCCCTGTCCAGTCCGATGAGGAGCTCATGGCTGTGGCTGGTGTCCACTGGAGTCTCTCCAGCTGGGCAGCATTTCTGGAAAGAAATAAAAACCAGTTCAGAGACCTCAAACCCTACATTGTGAAATATCATATGATATTATATTAAGTTTCTCTAAATTTCTTGCTTCATCATGGCCCACTAGTTACGAAACAAAAATTACAATTAGCAAAATCTATTATGATAAAAATTAAGGGATCATCACTTTGGTGATTTCTGAAATTATTACATCGATTATAACAACAGCTACCAAAAAAAGTATCACCGCGCAAATGAGTACAGACAACATGCCATTAACTACATACGAAAGCGGCAAACGGAACATAGAGATATGCGAGCGAATAATCAAGACATAGGCCGACAACAATACTCTGTCGATGGAGGTTACCCTCCAGTCACAGAGTAATTACTGCTTCGAAGACCGGATTACCTGAAATGTCTGGTGGTGTTCAAGGTCAGTTGTGAACAAGGCTCCTCTGCCAACAACTGGATGTTGATAGTTCCCAAGGCCATGTCTAAAATCTGAAAGAGTTTTGCTCTACATGCATGAAAATGAGTATACAACGTACGGCTTGCTAACTATAAGGGCAAGGGCAATCAAAGACTTTTATGAAATTTATTTGGACGGTTACCTAAATTAACAACAAGCTAAAAAAGAACAACATCAGATTCTACATATCGTTACCTGTATTTCTCCTCTGTGGTTGGAGATGGCAAAGACACAGCCAGAAGGGTGCCAGGATAAAAATGGAGCAGGAAACATGGCCTGTGTGCACTCCGTCACTCTCCTGTGGTCATCATACAACACCAGGGACCTGTCCTCACATGACAGGACTAACTTGTCCTCTGCTGGGTTTCTCCCTTGTCCTACAACGGGACTCTTTAGGGGGATTGTGGTAACCGCAACTCTTTGGACCTGTGAACGACAACATGAAAAATGCTATCACAGTGATAGTTAGTGCTTATACCCGTCACATTTGGCAAAAATCAATCAGATGACGATTCTGCGGCAATCGCCCGAGCCTTAGTTATAAAGATAACTTTATTGCACAGCAATTGTAAATGTACAAGGTACAAAATATGGCCTATATGTGACAGGGACGGTTTTCAGGTGAAAAATACGCGCAACCCTCTGTCGATCTTAAATATGGCAGATCTATTATCGATACGCCCGAAGATCGAGGATAATGTGACAGGGGTATTAGGACCAGGATAAGTCATTGATCTACATGTAGTAATAATCACACATTACTTCAGAGCAAGAATTGGGCCACTGAGAACTCACACAACCCGACAAACCTTAAGCTGAAATATGGATGACAAAAGTTAGTCACTGTCGACTAATGGACGAATAACATGGATGGAAATTAACTTGATTACCTAGTAAGGAATCAAGAACTGCATGGAAGAATGGTTTGTAAAGTTAAGAAACAAGATATATTACATATAATGAATTTTAACTCGGTACAATTGTGTATAATTATAATTATGAACACCAAACTACAGATGGAGCCCCTTTACCTTGTTCTTGGAGCACTCGTATATACAGCTGTCCACAGTGGGTTTGCCATCCACATTTGATGACTTTTCTACGGTATAGACCCTGTGTGGTTGGTTCAGACTGAAGTGAGCACTGATTGGCTCACACTCCGTCCTGATGTAACACAGCAGCTCAAGCTTCACCCTGATGGATGGAACCAAAGTTGGGACAAGATTACACAATGTTGGTTCTTTTAGTAGCCAAGAAATGTATCAAAAACAATTTGTTGACTGTCATAAAGCATCTAAAGGACTGAGCAAGACAGATTCATAGGCCTGGGATTACTCCCAAGCAGAGGTTTGGCTTTGGCTGTGGTTTGACAGGTAGGTGTTTTTGTCTGTCAGGCTTTTTATTTTGTACTAATTTCTTCATGTCTGCCAGCAAACCTATGCCAGCAAACCTATGCCAGCACTTACCCTATTGCTGGGCAACCCTATCTAATCCCATGGCTGGCAGATATGAAGAAATCGGCACAAAATAGGAAGCTTGACAAAAACACGTCAAAAAACAGCTGGAGCCGTATCTGTGCTCGGAAGGTACATAGGGGGCACAAATAGAATTAAAGAAAAAACAAAACTAGACAAAACAAGATGCCCCAGAGGACACCAATTCTAATTTATACATTCTCAGTTTTTCAAAAAAGGTCAATTAAGAGAAAAATTAAGAAAGGAAATTGGAACCTCATCGTAAAATTTGTCTGGTGCACTAGACAGCACAATAAAAGCTTGAGGTTAATGTGTTCAGCTGTTTGCAATATGTACTTTTTTACTTTAAATTTTATATAAAAGTAAAAAAGTTGTAAACAGCTGAACACATTAACCCAGTATTCAAGCTTTTATTGTACTAGAGCACCAGACAAATTTTACAATGAGGTTCCGACTCAATGTTGCATTGAATATATTTTATGTAGACTTGCCCGTTATAACTGAGTAAGACCAGGTTAGCCCTATCCTTCTCTGATGACATGGGGGACCACGGCCATGCCTCTTCACTTGCCGTTGGCCACCACACTATGACCTGTATTGAAGGGAAAAAAATATACTCTTTGTGGGGTCTTTTTATTGAATCAAACTTGTGTGATTACTACAACAGCTGACACACCTACAATCTTGTGTGATTACTATAACATGTCTCTCTGGAAAATGACTATATATGACTAACTAATACAGACTACGGTCCACTTAATATTTGAGCACTTGATATAATGAGCAGTCAAAAAAGGCAAATACTGAGGAACTTAAGGTATTTAGGTTGGCTAAATTGGCATTTTGACCTTCTATTGTTTTCTCATTTTAATTTAATGAATCAAGAAAGAATGTAACCATAACAAATATTGATAGTTGGGCATGAAAGAATTCTAAATCTGATTTTTTTGGGCCATATTGATGACGTAATCAGGTTTTATTGCCCCAAATGTATATTTTTTTTCACGGTTGCGCAAATTTATATCTACTAATAATAATGTTCTGTACTAATTAGAACAGAATTGTTTCCATATTAAAATCATCTTTTAATAACTACAGATCGTTAGTAGATATCAATTAATGTGCAACCGTGAGTTTGTAGCTGACATCATTATGCACATGAAAAACATAGTTTCATTGCAGTGGTATGTACCAAAGTGCTGTATTTTATCATTAAAAAATAATATTAGGGGCAGTAAAACCTGATGATGTCATCAATATGGCCAAAAAAATCATATTTAGAATTCTTTCAGCTACATTCTTTCTTAATTCAATAATGAGAAAACAATGGAAGGTCAAAATGCCAATTTAGCCAACCTAAGTACCTTAAGACTAGCAATTATCTGCTAAGAACTAAGGAATTAGAAAAGGTGTTAAAACAATTTTCATGATAATAAACTTTACCATATCTTGCAGTGTGTTCATAGATAGCCTCCTCTCAACCCTTCTCCCAGTTGGTCCAGGGAGATCCACATAACTAATCTGGAAAGAGAGAATGATGTGAAACATACATGTAGGTGAGTCTTCTCTGTTTTCTATGTAAGGCATGTAAATCTTATTTTCACTTTAGTTTGAGTGATGTCAATTATTTTTCCCAATGTAGGACTTGTCTCTTCTGGTTCAAGCCATTGGCATGAGCCTGCTATTGTATGTACAATTTAGTACTTTTCATATTACTTGATGCATTTAGTGTGCTGCAGACAGTAATACTGTGCATCATACACTAGTCACAACTCAACCATGCATGTACTGTTCCAAACATGACAGAAACTATGGCTGGTGTATACACAATAGATATTCCTTTAAGTTAAAGTTGTTCCCACTTTCTGCTACCTGGGTGACATGATAAGTGAGGCTGGGGGGTGCTCAGATGCTGTGACTGCCAGGGTCAAGTCCGCATGGAAAAGCTTCCATGAACTACAGTGAAACCTGGTCTACCGACCACCTGTGCATAACGACCCACTGTCCACTACGACCGCTGAAAAGCGGTCCCTTGAATTTTCCCATAGACGTAAGCATTAAGATTTCTGTATATGACGACCACTGTCCAACGCGACTTCGACCGCCACTAAAGGCGACCGCATGTTACCCAAACACTGCCAAAACGACCGCGGCATGTGATTTTGTCACGTGACTTTAATGTTCACGGCGAAAAATGAGCGTAATTGTCATAAATTATTTACCGCTGTCAAACCATGCCCCCCTCCCATCATTGACTCACGTAACAAATAGCGTAGTATTTACGATAGCGATTCTTGGTTATTAACCAACAAAGATCGTAGATACCGCAGGACTGGGCCGACAGCAGTCTGTATAAAGCTCTTAAACTGCCAATCTCTTCATAAGAAATTATTATAGGCTTTTATTTACGAAATATACGCCGAATTTTTGTAAATTTTGGCGGCAGCGAATATCCCGATCGCACTGGCTGCTGGGATATGTTGACATCACGCGCGGAACCGGGCGCCAATTTTCTTTGTTTTCCATGAAATTTACGAGAAAAATGCCCACTTATTTTCGATATTTTACCGTCATTTGCAGACGCAGTAAGTTGAGAAATTGTAAATTAGAATAGCGATATTTACGACAAAGTTTGGCGGCACGTACCGACCGCACTGGCAGCTGGGATATGTTGACATCACGCGCGAACTCGGCGCCATTTTCTTTGTTTTCCAAGAAATTTACGAGAAAAATGCCCGTCAATTTTGGAGATTTTAGCGTCATTTGCAGACGCAGTAAGTTGAGAAATGGCAAATGAGAATATTGGGGGTTTATCTGTGCGAAGCTTACAACCGTTTTGACGTGTTACATTGATTTCATTAAACTGAAGACAACACTTACGGCATACGCCGCCTGTCACAAAGTACGCCGCCAGTTTGCAAATTATGTCGGCAAAGTAAAGTGTCGGTTCTTTTCTGAAAGCTTCAAAGAAACATTGATCGTCCGCTTCGGCATTAATTGAAGACTAGACAAAGTGAGGTCTTCTTTACATTTGAATATGTACTCTAAGTCTTTTTTGTCTTGATACCAAGCCAAGCTCGTGAGTGAGCTTTGAAGAACAAAGAAAATGGCGACCAAGATTTTAGACAACTTTGCGTCAAGCCCTATAAAGTCGGGCCTTTCTAGACGGAACTCAGTCTATTCACATTTTGTGCGGACACGATGGCAAGCAAACCGAAGAAGACGCCGAAGAAGACTCTTACGCTGGGGGAGAAGATCGAGGTCATCAAACGATACGAGAGGGGTGGAATTGGAGCTCGAACCCTGGCTGGGCAGTACGGCGTGGGCAAGACACAGATTCAGAACATCGTCAACAGAAAGCGTGAGTACCTTGACGATTTCGAAAACAACGCACCGGTGAACAAAAGGAGAAAGCTTCGTCACACTGGAAACGAGGAAATCAACAAACTGTGTTGGGAGTTTTACTGTGACACGACCAGCCGCCTAGTAACATGCTCTGGGCCGATGCTACAGGAGCAGGCGTTGAAGTTTGCAAACGATCTCGGAGTTACTGAGTTCAAAGCCTCTAACGGGTGGCTGGAGAGCTTCAAAAAGCGCCACAATCTTGGACTTAGCACTATGGTAGGAGAAAGTGCCGGGGTTGACAACACCGTGGTCGACGATTGGAAAGAAAAGCTCCCTCAAATCATCGACGGCTACGCACCTCAAGACGTGTACAACATGGATGAGTCAGGACTTTTCTACAGGGCAACGTCAACTAAGACTCTGTTCGTGAAAGGTCAGAAGTGTAGCGGAGGGAAGCAGTCAAAAGAGCGTCTGACGATCATGCTTTGCGCAAACATGGTGGGAGACAAGGAGAAGCCACTTGTGATCGGAAAATCGCAAACTCCACGCTGTTTCAAACGCATCAACACGAAAACCTTGCCTGTGACATACACAAACAACAAGAAGGCGTGGATGAACTCGTACCTCTTCACGGACTGGTTGAAAAAGTTGGACAAAAAGATGGGACGGCAAGGAAGAAAAATCCTGCTGTTCATGGATAACGCGCCCAGCCATCCAGCCGTCACCCTACGCAACATCGAGCTGAAATACTTCCCGCCCAACACTACATCCCGCCTTCAACCGATGGACCAAGGCATCATTCAGACAGTCAAGTTAAAATACAGGAAGCAGCAGCTGAACAAAATCCTTGCCGAACTCGCAAAGGACAAGACATCAACGGGAATTGACATAGCGAAGAAGGTGACCGTGCTGGACGCCATACTGTGGGTCGGCGCTGCCTGGCGGGAAACCAGCCCTGACACCATCACCAAGTGCTTCCAGAAGGCTGGATTCGTCATTCCTACCGGTGAGTTAAAACATTTTGAAAAAAAATCTGTGAAATGTTATGTGCACTTTACAGTGTTTTGCATGTTTTTCAGTCAACACTTTATTTTTACATGAGTTGTTGTTTACATTTAACACAAACAACTTGTCCACAAAGCTTGTCAATGTGCCTTTACCAGTTTCTATAAAATAATTGTAGACATGGTTGTTGACACATTTTTCCTTATGTGTGTTGTACAGAAACTGCAGAAGAAGAAGGAGATGGAGAAGACGAAGGGGAAGAGGCGCAGTCTGAGGCACCAACATCCGCGATGGAGGACCTGGCCCAGGAGCTGTTTGGTTGCAACCTGGAGGAGCTGTCCAGCATTGACCAGGACCTTGCAACATGCGAGACCTCAGAGAGGGACTGGTCACAGCCTGCATCAGCCATCCTGGAGGAACTGGAGGAGGACAACGGCCAGGAAGAGGAGGATGACGACGAGGATGACGTTGAGGTGGACGAAGGAGGTGACTGTAAGATTAAGAACTTTTCTATGTTCCTAGATGAGCTCAAGCACATGAAAGAGTACTGCTTGAAGATGGGAATCGGGGAGGCCTTGTGTCATCTCCAGAGTGCTGATGATGTAATGTGTGCGGCATGGAACGACCGCAGGATTGTGCCAAAGCAAACCACCATGGATGGCTTCCTGAAAAAACTCTAGATGATTATGTCTGATCTCCATTGTTTTGTATGACTATGAGTCTAGTATGACATCAACATGGACTCTTAAATTTGTTCAGAGAAGGCAGCTGCTTGTATTGTTTGTATTTTTTAAGTAAGCTTAAGTTTAATGATGCAAGTCATGTATTTGAGATGGACAATCCCTAGAAAGTGTTGTGCATGTAATTTTTACTATAATTGTCACAATGTTAGTGTACAATGTACTTGTGTTATGCATTTACACACAGATAAGTAGTAACGACATGGATAATAAAGTCTGTGGAACTTATTGATTGAATACTTGTCAGTTTCTTCACTGGAAAAGTGTTGTACATGTAACTTGTTACAATAATTGTAAGTGTACTTGAACTATGCATTTGCACACATATAAGTACTAAAGGCATGGATAATAAAGTCTGTGGAACATATTGATTGAATACTTGTCAGTTTCTTTACTGCCGCCATCTTGTTTTCTATATAAAGACCACCTATGTATGAAGACCACTTTTGCTGGGTCCCTTGAGTGGTCTTCATATACAGGTTTGACTGTACTCCCAATTCTCACTAACAAATATATTCCTCTCAAAAACTGGGGGCATGTCTTCAACTCCTGCATTAGGATCATTACTATATGCCTCAGAGATGTGGGCAGGACAACAGAAGACATGAGGAGGCTAACTACAATCTTTTGTTCGAGGACACAACATTTTCTCAACTTCTGGTGCATTTTGCATCGAAATATGTGATTGTGTTTTCTCAGGTGGGTATGACATAAATGAAATACAACAACGGTCCCAGCCCTCCCGCAGGTCTGATCACCCTCCGGCTTTCGGGCGATCCTTCCCGCGGTCGGGTGATACTGAATACATCGTGTTGTATTCTTTATAGATTAGCTTGCAGTTCCATGTATTCTGCAGGTTTACCTTCGGGTCTAGCGTAGACAATTTTTCCACCCTTTCTGGTCTCCTGCTGACCTCCCCAGTGCCTGGTTTCCGACTTAGCTGTACAAGGGCAAGCTTGGCCAATGTTGGGAAGGCAAACACCAGATAGTGGTCTGTCACCAGGGCTGGATTGAGAGGAAAAGATGCAGTCTAGTGATTGTTTGTTATGACAGGAATGCTCTGATAAGAAAATCAACACTTCCTTGTAGCGGTGTTTTACTTTGAAGAATTCTTCCATCTCTTGTCTTATGCATTTTGCCAAAATTTTGTAAAAAAACGAATTTAGCTTATAATTGGCTAAATCATGAACATATAACACCAAGACTAATTAATACATAGCGTAGTGTCATAGACAGCACAAAATGTGCTGGCAAAAGGGGTGTGCAATTAAACGGCTTCTACTGTAGTAAGACTGGAACTATTTTACCCAGTGAACAAAATTGCATGTTATCAATGTTATCACTCTCAATGTAGACACAAACTACAGTAATGTTGTAGGTGGGTGTTTCTCGCCTTGATATCATGATTTACAATGGAAGTATTTGATAGGACAACTGAAGTCAGGTACCATCATTGATTGTGTCCGCACTCAGTTTTGCTTGCAGGGACTTGTCTATGATAATCCTCTCCACATCACCACTGTGGGCAGCCACAAACATGGTAACAAAGCAGGCATTGCTCAGGAACAACTGGAAAATAAGGTACATGCATATATATCAGAGAATGGTGAGGTACTGTGTCATGAGTTAGTAGCATGTGTGGTCTAGTGGTTTTAAGCAGCTCTGCCTCTGAAACTAGAAGCAATAATTTCAAATCCTGTAGGGCTAGCTGTGTTGCTCACCTGACATGCATGCTACTGGAAAAGGCTGCAATGTTCATGTTTTTCCAGTTAGATGTACTTGACATGTATTGAATTGTTTTTACCACTTCCTTGTAATGACGCTGAAAAATAATGATGGATGTCACACGAAATGTCTCAAAGAAATCTCTGAGTCTTATCCAGCTGTAGACATTGAATTTAATCGTCATGAATTAGTAAATTCACCTCTCTTTGAAACTGTATGAATGTATAATAAATAAACCAAGAATAAAGTGTGCTACAAAAAAACAAATATCCAAACATGGTCTTCATCATGTATCCCCCTTTACTCATGTACATTTACTCTTCTTTTTAGAAGAGTCCACTACTTTGTTGTGCAAGTAATTTTCTTTTGGTGCAAGTTACTTTGGGCTTAACTTGCAGCAGTGCAAGTTGACCCTAAAGTGTATTTTCAGCCTGTAAGATCATGTTTCACAAATTGACTCAAGCACAACCAACCCAGTCAGTAGTAGTTGCCAGTACATGACACCGTGGTCTCTGAATGAAAGCTCATCTGTGTTGGTAAATTCCATATTGAAAAAGTTTAAACTTTGTTCCAACACAAAGACGGGACTCACCATAAATTTTCGGTCGAGCACTCCGACCTTCTTCAGATGAAATGATTCGTTGCACTAATCCGGAAGTCGTCGGATGATTCGCTGCTACCTGACGTCATCCGACGACTTCCGGATTAGTGCAGCGAATCATTTCATCTGAAGAAGGTCGGAGTGCTTGACCAAAAATTTATGGCGAGTCCCATCTTTGTGTTGGAACAAAGTTTAAACTTTTTCAATACACCGTGTTCATTTTTGTCTAAGTCCTATGTCATGAGAAGTCACTATGAAAAGGTTAAAAACTGAGTCAGGGTTGGACAGATTTTTACAAATACTCTTGATCTCAAAATAGGGCAAGTAAACAAAAAACTTCAGTAACTGGCCAAAACCAACTTCTCACCCGGGCACTGCACTTCAAGGTGAAGGAGGAGTGTACACTTCTTTCTCCACCCTCTTGTCTACTGGCGCACTAAGTCTTACAGGGGCAACTGTATGCAACGTGTTAAACGGCCCCAGCAGATGTTGTTTGGAGTTTCTATCTCCTATCTTCCGACCAAGGATGTAAGGGGTTCCTCCTACACCTGACTGGTGTGTCATGACGGGAGCGTCATGCCCGAACATGCCCCTATGGCCTACCACTGCCACAAAGGCCTGTCACTGCCACTAGCCGCAGCTAGGTACTAATTTACACTTGAGTTAAGTGAGGAAAGTCGTGTAAAGTGCCTTTCCCAAGGGCGCAAGATCGTTGACGCGGCAACCGGATTAGAACTCAAGACCTCTTGGGCCTGAGACCAATGTGCTGGCGATCCCATATCTACCCATGGTATAATCACACTGGCTGGCTAAACTTGTCAAACCCTATATGACTCTTATGACCTACAAAAAACCAAGCAGACCTGTAGGTGGTGCCTTCCTTTCCACTTTGTCAGCACGCACTTGTTCGTGGTAAGGAGTTCCTGAGTGTGAAGAAAAAAGCACAGTGTGATCATCATAAACTTAGAAGAAACCATGCTACATTCTTCTTACACAAGAAGACTAAATGCTTTGTTAAAATTTGACAGATATCTCCTAACATGATGGGAAAAATAGTAACGCTAGTCTAGCTGCAACAGCAATATGGCCTAAATGGAAAGGCTGTTCACACAGACTCAGAGTGAGGATAGCTACAGTTAAGTGTTCCCATCAGGCACACTTTCATCTTTTCCTCTTGCTGATTCAGAATTTTTTCATCATTATCATATATTGACTTGCAGCACGTCAGTCAATGTTTTTTACCACAGGCCCTGTTAGGCCTAGGTCACAATTCCCAACCCGGGGCCCGGCCGGATAGCTTTCGGAATATGGTAAGAATTAGGCACCACAACACACAGAACGTAAAACATTAGTCAGGAGCATAATTTGTGTATATTCCTGGGTAAACACTTTTATTTTACGTTTCTACAAACATCCTGGCCAGGCCCTGGTTTGGAAATGTAACTGAGGTAAGCCAAGTTTGATGATTGGTGAGCATGAATGTTTCAAACTGGATTGAAATAACCTCAAGCCGGCTTGTTCCAAGCAACTTCTCAGTGGCTTTTCAAACAGTTCTGTGAATGATTTCATCAGGCTGGAAGATCATTGGATAAATAGGTCTTTATTCGCAACCAAGATATTCAGAAGAACAGCTAAAAATTTTGGTGATTATATGTCACCTTCCTCAGGGCAGTACTGACTGATTATGGTAAATTATATTCATTTAATATTTAGACGTTGACAGTGTAAGCAGTGGCACCTATCTGTAATGTGCAATAAAACCAGTCAGAATTGCAACAGGAAGGCTACACATGTACACAGACATATACAGACACTACATAACACTACCTCAAATTCCTTCAGGGTGTCCCTCAGTTTGTCTGGTCGCTTGTTCCTTGGAGTCCAGATCATGTCACAGCCTAATAGATATAAGGCATTATTTTTCAAAGGTTTTACCTGGTCTTAGACAAAAACCCATATAATTGTTAAGTTCTCACTCACTCAGAAATTGTCACTTCCATGGTTTTTTGAGTGACCAAAATGTCGGTAAATAGGCAGTAAGCTAACAAAATATTGTGTATGAGACAGTTAAGATGAAGACATGATCCTATAATTCTATAATGTACAATCATGTACATACCAGTACATATACATGTAGATGATACAATATTCATCTGAGATATATTGTATGTTAATATGCGTCATGACATTGTGATAAATGACTGACAGATAACAAGTTATCAACAGGATCTGAGTAATAACATGAAACTTACTTTCTATGTAGTGTTGATGCTCATTGTAGTACGGTTGATCGCCACTAGCTACAAAAAGAAAAGAGACCAATTACAACAATAACACTTTAAGCAGGCTAATCAGTTTAAACACAGTAATTAATTAAGGGTTAATGACCCGCTTTTCTTCGATGTATACGGTGCCCTTATTCATGGGCGGTTCCTATAACCACCGAATGAACGACCGAGGCCGCGTAGCGTTATTATCAAATAGACATTGTCATATATCTAGCCGTGACGACTCGGCTCCGCGCTATGGATGGCACATGATGACATTATATCACCAGTAGCCCGGAGACAAGATTTTTGTTTGTCCTGCCCTTTGCCGGGGCGGATTCCTGCTCTCCCTGGCTTCTTACCTGTGTGGCTGGACAATAGAATCCCACCACCACTCCTTGCACCTGCCGTAACGCCAAGTTGTTTGAGATCTATTTCTATGCTTGTTCATCTTATTGAGCGCCATCTTGGCAGCTCCCAGCATTCCAAACATCTGGACAATTCCTCTTACAAGGGCGGTAGCGTAAATTATATTTTCTGGCTTTCCACTATAACTTCACTTGTATTGATGCTATATCTATTTAATGTTTTTCTCACACGATAGTAGGTTATGTCAAGACGGTAAACATCTTTATTCAAGGAAGAAGTGAGCTACATGTTGACAAAAAAGTATGCATAATGGTATTGTCAAACAAGTCATTAAGTTGGTTATTTGGAAATACATTTATAATGCACGTGAATAACACGCCATAACCAACATGAAATGCAGCCTTCTGGTTGGTCGAAGTCGCCTGGCTATATGATAATGTCCCTACTATATGTATTTGGTCCTACCTGTTTCACCCTTGTCATGGTAGCAGTGGTAACCAATGTCCAATTCTGTTGGATGAGAAAACAAGATACATTTGAAACAATTATATCATACACGTGTGACAATATGATATAATAGTAACGTCGCTAGGGGGGGCCAACCCTATGTACACCACTTATTGTCAGCATCAAAAGCTGTCTAGTCCTCTCAAGTCATAGCCACTGCATGTCCAAAACTCGAGATATCAAACCCAGAAGCTACGCTGCAGTGCCATTACAGACCACTAGGGGTTGTTTCCAGTTATTGTGTTGAACACCATAATCCTGCTACAGCAAAATTAAAGGGTTTACGGAAAAGGCTGGCCTGTCTACCTGGGCCTGGGCCTGACGTGATAGCCAGCCCCGGTAGACAGCCCAGGTAGACAGGCCAGCCTTTTCCGTAAACCCGAAATTAAATCCGGCAAACTTCATTGCATTTCCAGTACCTGGTGCAGCTGTGTTGTGCCTGATTGTCCAGTAGTGAAGCTCAGACAGAAAGCTAGCCATTGTTGGGTTGCAGGATGAACCCTAAATCACCATCAGGCACCTGGTAACGTTAGCACCTGTGTGCCTGGTCAGTTTGAAAAAATAAGGATGAGATGAAATAAGAACATACTAGATTAAAACAGTAAAAAAACTCTTAACTCTCATGTCCAAAATATTAACGTGCCGGTACGTTTATTTTTGTCAACCGCAAAATCCATAAATTTCGTGTTTTAATAATAATATAACGTTACGTTCTTTTTGGACGGTATTAAACATTTTTGTTTTTCTGAACAAGTCTGCCCAAAGATGAGCCTGCAAAGATGTATTTTCAGTATTCCTCGGCCACGGAGCAGTTGAAATAAAAATGAATAGATAGAAACAACGAGTCACCTGTAGAAGTGAGCAACTTTGACGCTAGACGAGTTTAACAGCTAAGTAGCTACAAAAATAACAGCTATGGCGTCCCTCGTAGGTTAAAGGTTAACGTTACCTTTAGTAACATTGGTCCTCTTGTTCGTACAAATAAATTCATACATAAACTCTGACCCCCTCCTGATCATTTAGGACGCAGTTTTGCTTTGTGAAATAAAAATGTTCAAGAGAAAAATACATCAAAGGGTTGTTTTTACCACTTTATACAAGTATATCAACTTGTTGTTGTTGTCCTTGCATAGAATAGGAGAGCGAATCTGCGGTTGTAACTTTCTATGCACTTTTACTTTCACCTACAAAATTCACGCACACTTACGTAATATCGCTCCGCGATCATAAAGTTTTTTATACGTAACAAACATTTTGCATAGAAATTATCCACTTCTGGCATGAAATTATTATTTTCTTTCATGTTTAGTTATCTGATTTAACTCCAGAATAGATAGTTGAGTGATGTGAATAGTACTATGTTTTAGCTCGCACTGATACGTACGTGGTGATCCGGCCTGACCTCCTCTCTCCTTGTCGCTAGTTTCGCGCCGGTTGTACAACTGAAGCACCGTCAAGAAATCTGTCTTAAAATGGTGAGTTTTGTGGATTCACTTTGATGACTCCAACTCAGAATTGATAATACATCTGTGGAAGTGTAACTAGTGTGGCTGCTAATGTTTGTGATTTGTTTTTAGATAGTTTATGACGAATTTTGCGAACGTTAGGTGCTATATATATGTCACCCGGTCACCACACGTACGCATTCCAACATTATCAATTACCAAATAAATGGACGTCTAAAGTTAGCCAAATCGATTCACAAATCATTTCTAAAACCACCAATGATGAACTTTTTCGCTGTACAGCTTCTTGTTCACAACGTACTCCGCGTTATCTCAATGTACAGGCATTTTAAAGTGTTGTTTCAATGGGGGGACGACAGCCCCTCCCCCAAACTATGCACACCTGGCCGCACGTGTTAGTGCCTTACTGACAGCCAGGACAGGGTATCAGGTCATTTCGTTCCAGAACCATTCGTCCTCTAGTCTTCGTTATGGTTCTATCATCCTCGCCATAACAAATTATGTGTGAAACTAAAGCCTAGTAGTAAAGGGCTAACTTTTACATTGTAAATTACAAACTTTATCACGTCTTAGTCAATAGTTCAGCAACGATTTACATACTAGTATATCTTGATAACTAAACAGTAACTGGAATGCTCAAAAGCCTGCTTTGTTTATTCATGGTTTAGTGCTGATCATACTGGAATGAGTTGGGTTAAGGATCTTTGGCATTGTTCATATGTGACTGATGAACCTCTTCAACGAACCTCGGGTAGAAGTTGGGTAAACGAACAAGATGGTGGAGCCAGCAACATTTTCTCGCACAGCAGTTGAGTGCTGGTTATCCTAAGCGAAAGACTGAAACAAATTAAGAGAGTAGTTTTTTTTTAGGAGTTTAATATAAAATCTTAATAGAAACTCTGTGACTTCTAATAAAATGTTGACAAGCATCGCCTAAGGATGAAAACTCCATGCATGACGATGATGAAAGAAATAGAGGACGAATGGTCTAGTAACAGGATTGACTGTCATTTTGAATGTGAGTATAGTAGCCCTGTCAACATGTTCTTTTTGTTGTATGACTTTGTGTCTTGCCACCATGTGCTTTCCAGGCGACCATGCACAAAGTTTTCTACCAGTTGCCAGGGAAGGTGAGACAAAGATGCAGCATAGATAGAGAAAACTGTCAAAAGGGACCAGATAAGTTTCACTGACTGCCATGTTTGGGGGAGGATTTAAAAATGTGTTCACGCTCCTTCATGTTGGTTATCAAGGTTTGCTCACTATGACCAGTGCAATTTGTAAAGCTAAATTCTTTTATATGCTATATGTTGCTGCCCTCAAACTGTCCCTCACATCTAACATTCTATTTCTAACATATACATATTCATGTCATAACAATTTCCCCTCTTCTTCACCACAAACTCAAAACCACTGGGAACATATTTCCATTACAGTATGTGACTACAGTATATAGTGCTACCGCAAACCCAAATCCATTGCAAACACTCCTTTTTCCCGCTAGTGGCGCCACCATCATTGATGCATAAGGACTGCGAAGGGTCCCATGAAATAATCATGCGATATTAGAACGCATGCACGGCTATAGGTAAATGCTGGTACATGTATTCTCCATATAAGTTATAACCCATGTTGCATTGGCCTTGTGTTATACAAATGTAGTAACATGCAAACACCAGTCTTGTGTTGTAACAAGACAAGAAATGAATGATTAACAATGGTATGACTGTTTAAAGTGGAGACCATGTCCGTACCTGTGCAGGCTCTCCGTGTGTGTGTTACTGGAGCAGCAGGACAGATTGCCTACTCCCTGCTGTACTCGGTAGCCAAGGGTGATGTGTTCGGGAAGGACCAGCCTGTCATCCTCACACTGCTGGACATTCCACCTATGATGGGAGTGCTAGAGGGAGTGGTCATGGAACTCCAGGACTGTGCCTTGCCTATCCTCCAAGGTTTGTGTTTATCAAATGAGTTCTACTTATTGAGTCTTGAATTTTGGCCGGTCTCAATCATGATGTTTCTGTCCTAGGGCGAAGAGATGCTGTTACAGCCTTGGTTACAGTCACAATGTAACCTGTAACCTTGGAGCGGCCTTTGGGTCACACCTTCAAATTACTGTCAGGTCTTGTTACGTGGTGACCATCAGTAAAAAAATACCCACTGATCATGAAGAGCTTCAACCCTTATTATTGGATTTATAGGTTAAAACACAAATGTGTTAGGCAGCATTTCAACTCTAACTCAGAGAAGTACAAATTTCTTGATATAATGCATGTAAAGGCATTTAACATATACAGAAAAATCTGTGGCCTTCCGTTTCTCCACAATTGTTTTCACTCTATCCCTGCTGTACTACGTTTGCAGTGTTCGAAATACTCATCTGCAAGTTGCAGAAGGATTTCAAGATTGCAGAGGAAAAATTAAACAATCTGCGATTTTGCAGAAAGAAAAAAATCAGGATTGGGATTCAATGGTTCTTGATGTATTAGCAAACCAGTGACATTCTCACCCCTGCAAGACAACATTAGCTCCTGTATGTTGTCTTCACTTTATCTTGCTTTTGTTTCCTATTGGACTATCTAAAAGTTGTCTTCACCTCCTTTGCATATCAATTCATAGTTAGGTTATGAAACCTAACTTCTTCAATAGATCAGCTCAGTGTCACTGGCAAAAGGTGAATACTACCTGAAAATCTGTTTCCAAAAATCATATCCAGTTGCTTGCAAGTTGGAAGTGAGTGTAACTGTAAATGCAAAAACTTTCCTGGTGGTTTGATGTTCATGGTTTTCGCGGCAGCCGCTTCACCACAAATCTAAAACCACTGCGAACATTTTTCCATAACAGTAAAAGACTAACACTGCATGGTGCTATCGCAAAATTAAAATCACAGTGGAAAGTCCATTTTCCTGCTACTGTGAAATTAAATCTTGATTGGTAAACTTAAAGCTGTAGGAGCCTGTAGTGTCATGATGAGGTGGATAAAAGACCTATGGTGGTATCAGGATCAAGGATCATCTTTGAAGACTGACACCAAAACCAGAGTGAGAATGAAGAATTACAGTAATGCTATGCATCACAAAACTAGATATAACTTAAATGCAAGGTATTATTAGGTTGAAAAGGATGTTTGGACTCGTGTGTTTGCAGAAAATATTTCCGAATGTCAGAAGAAAATTTTGACAATCTGCAATATTGCAGAACACAGGAAAAGGATATTTCGACCACTGATTTGTATCTTTCCTCACCCTTCTACAGAGGTAATAGCCACTTCAGATGAGAGAGAAGCCTTTACCGACATTGACGTGGCCATGCTGGTTGGAGCCATGCCACGCAGGGAAGGGATGGAAAGGAAAGACCTTCTTAAGGCCAATGCCAAGATCTTCAAGTCTCAGGGGAAATCCCTTGACCAGTATGCCAAGAAGACTGTCAAGGTGAATCTTATGGCTATGGGTAACACTCATTACCATACTAGTAATAGCGCCACATGTGCTGCAATTTCTCAAGCGGCGCTAATTTAGCAAACGATTGTGCATCTTTTTTTCCCAGTTACATGCGGATGTTATAGCTAACCTTTGCTACTCATGCTGTGTATCTTTTTTTGTCTTTCTTGTCCTGCTCGAAACATCGTTCAGAGGCTGTACTTTCCACTTCCGGATCCCAAAATATTGCCCACGTAGACAGCACGTAGTTACCGGTACGACGGCTTGTGCCCTTAGCTTAAGCAAGTTATTGCTTATATTGCAGTTCCAGATAGGTCTCCCTGTTTAACAGCTTCCTTGACCCAATAAAAATTCAGTCATTGTATTTATCTTTTTAGAGGAGTGTCATATACATTGTAATTCCCCTGAGGTTTTATTGTACAGAAAGAAAGTTCCTTGACCTGTAGATCAGGGTTGGACAAGTTTTCTAAAATTTACTTGTCCTATCGGGCAAGTACATAAAAAATTTACTTGCCCGAACCAACTTTTCACTTGCCCAAAATTTGAATGACACATATTTTTATTTCCATCGACGGAATTCTTGTTATTAGCTCTATTTTTCTGTGTTGACCAATGCTTGATGACATGACTGAAAAGTGGTAAGTATATCAAAATCTCACTCCTTGAAAAATCTTGCCCGATCGGGCAAGTTGGGTAGGACATGCACTTGCCGAAACAGCACTTTCACTTGCCTGGGACAATAGGGCTAGTGTACTTGTCCAACCCTGTAGATATTGTATGTGTTTTGTTTTTGTGATTTTAAAGGTTGTTGTGGTGGGAAATCCAGCCAACACCAATGCTCTGATTGCCATGAAGTGTGCCCCGTCCATCCCCAAGGAGAACTTCAGCTGCCTCACCAGGCTGGACCAGAACAGGGCCAAGTCTCAGGTATGAATAGAAATGTCCATATAGAATATAACACGGTGTATTTCGTATCACGTGATGCGGAATACACCGTGTTGTATTTCATTTATGTCATACCCACCTGAGAAAACACATATTTTGATGCGAAATGCACCAGAAATTGAGAAAATGTGTCCTCAAACAAAAGATTGTAACAACAGCAATTCTAACGTCCAGATCTGGTATTCGAATTTTCAACCATGCCGTATTCGGAATAGTTCGATTAACTCGAAGGAAGCCTGGTGATACAACTTAGACCCCGTGTGATACGGAAAGTTATCACATGGTCCGGAACACCCGTATCGAACATTTTTGCGTCACAGGTATGACATAAATTTCAATATAGCATTATGCAATGTATGCTGTAGGACACAATCCTTTTTTTTTTACATGCATTAAATAAAGGATGCCCAGATTTGCATGATATATGTATTTTAATCTACACCTTTTATTTAGCTTCCAAATGCTGCAACTATGAAATTTGCCATCATTTACCACTATATATGGAATTAAAGTTTATTATGCGAATTAGTTCTTCATTTGCAAAATTGATATCTGTAGACATTTCCAGTTGCATATGTCACACGTTTGAGAGTCCTATCATGAATTACAGGGCATTCAGAGACTCTCTTACGTATTATGCAAATTAGTTCCCGAGTTTCATGTAGTCAGTATTTAATTACATAAATCATCACTTGAGGCTGGCTTACACAAGGAAAATTTCTGGTCGTAGGACTATGACATATGCCAAAGTCGTCCATCAGCTTTCTGGTCACATGCACAGACCTGGGACTCCCTCTGCGCCCCACTTTTAAAAAAAACTGGTGACCCTGTATTGACCACAACACCGTGTGACATGTGCATTTTGAACAAACTCAGTTTTGAAGTGAAAATGTTCTACAACTGGTACTGTGTGAGAGATGATGAGTCCCTCGACTGGCGTGTAATTTTTTAGTAATATGACTTTGTCTTTCTCACGATCTCCATTTTGCTTCTTCCTGTCATTGTTCAACAATCCTATCAAATAGCGAGTTTCCCCAGTGCTCCAGTTTGAGCTGTTGTCTTCTGTCATGCTTAGGAAACAAGCTCCTTAGATACAGCAAACTAATCATGTCATTATGGCTTTTACAAACCGCCCTTTGTTATGGCAGTACTACATCAGATTCTGTAACTGCTCCTTATATTACAGATTGCGGGGAAGTGTTCTGTACCGACCAGTGCGGTGAAGAAAGTGACAATCTGGGGAAACCACTCCTCCACGCAGTTTCCGGACGCCATGCATGCCGTGGTGGTGAAGGATGGGAAGGACATCCAGGCTTCGGAGGCAGTCAACGATGACGCCTGGCTGAAGGGCGATTTTATCACTGTGAGCTTGTTGGAAATTTGGATAAAAAACTACATGTATATTTGCATAAACTATTGGTATGATTATCTACTTATTAGCACAATAGTTCTATTTCTGTCCATCCTCCATAGCTCTTGTTAGATCTTCTAGTCTGCAGCACACTTCCTCACAACATTGGCATAGATCAAAAAGTCCCCCCAATTTTGCATAAGACAAGGCTCGAAATGCCACCTGCATATGCAGGTTAGTGCAGGTAAAATTGGAGCTGTGCAGGTATTTCTGGTGTCTACCTGCACCTAACCTGCACTGGTCCATGTCCTGGGTTTTATACATAAATGTCATATCATGTAGATGTACATGGATTGTTATTAGGTACATTGACTGTTAGCACATACATTGTACATGACTTTGTGTAAAATGGAAAAGAAAAAAAATAACAATGGTTCCTGGACAATTTTAGTATGATTCATACTTCCCAAATTCCTAAAGATGTGCAGGTAAAATTTGTCTGATGCAGTAATTTTCAATGTTACCTGCACCAGTGCAGGTGCATAATGCAGAAAAAAAAGGATTTTGAGCCCTGCTGTGTAATACATGAATTTTACTTTTGCCTCTAGATTTTGTCTTTGTTTTGTCATCCCTGCCATCTCATGGTACATACCAATATCAAACCAAACAAAACCAGACAAAAGGAATTGGTCTTGTTGTTTCAGACTGTGCAGAAGCGAGGTGCAGCAGTGATAGCAGCCCGCAAGTTGTCCAGCGCCATGTCTGCAGCCAAGGCCATCTGTGACCACGTCAGGGATTGGGTCCAGGGAACTCCAGATGTAAGAACAGTTCAGCACACAATACAGTCTTCATAGTTTCATATTAAGGGCACATTCGTGATCACAAAATACATGTAGAAGCGGTTTTATTTTGGAGCGTTCGTTCATGATGACAAATTAATCTGTTTCGGCTTACATAAACGGATAAAACCGTTTGGATTATTTTCATCATGAACGGGCCTTAGTTGAAAATAGATTGGATATATCTTTTGAGATATTGAAATACTGTACTGCATCATACTTGTAAAAGTGGGATTATGTCATCTTTTAAACCTTAAAAAGTACCCCAATAGTTTGAGTAACTGTTGTAAGACAAATCTTTTGTAATTTCACCCCCATCATGTATTGTTTTTAGCCTGTCTTTTTCCCTGTATGTGTTCCAGACCTATGGCAGTATGCTCACAAAGCAGTTTGGCTCTAACTCTGCCACCTCTGATTGCCTTGTTGTAACTTTTGATTAGCTGAAAGCCAGGGTTTATTCCTCATAATCCAGCAGAGGTAACCAAAATGACGGAAGGTAGTGATTTGTCCATGTTGGTTGTGTCTACAGGATGACTGGGTGTCCATGGGTGTGATCTCGGATGGCAACAGTTACGGAGTCCCCGAGGGGCTCGTCTATAGCTTCCCTGTCAAGCTGTCTGGCGGCAAGTGGACCATCGTGGACGGCCTGGCGGTGGATGCCTTCGCACGCGAGAAGATGGACGCCACTGCGAAGGAGCTGGTCGAGGAACGTGACGCGGCATTCTCATTCATCGCCGATTGACTACGTGACGCTCGGAAGCATAAGCTTTAGGATCTGCCGGCACTTTTGTGAAATATCCTGGCCATTGTGATAGGCCTGGATTTTACGGTTGGAGTGAAGGCGTGTTCCCTACACCGCATGATATACATGTAGCCTTAAGAGAGAAATTATGATTATCATGAAAATTTTATTAGTAAGGGTAAGTCTACTAAGTATTTGTTGTCTGCAAGAGATTGTAAGATATACATAGTGAAAAAGAACACATTTTCAATAGAAAGAAAATTCATGGCAGCAATCAAGAAGGCAGCATGCTTTAGTATTGCTTGAACTGATGAATACTACTGTGTAACAGTACTTGGAAGAAAAATAAAGACAGCAGGTCATGATATATTCTTGTCTTCCTTTCTTTGCCTTTTGCAGGTCTTAGCCTGCGAAAGCCTGGTTTTGCCATTGTATTGCATTGTCTGCAATCTCAGTAAATTAAATTTTAAATTAAAGCCTATCAGATCAACATTAGGTTTCCTTCCGTGTTTTGGTCAGTCCATGCCATGTCCTGCTAGATAGTTCCCTGCAGATTCGATGGTATTGCCAAAGGCCATGCAAGCATGTATATATGACATACGTATCGGCTAACCACAAATGTACTGGTTGGTTTAAGCATGGCTTATCAACAGGAATGACCGGGCATGTAACGCGCCCAGCACAACGTGTTTGTAGAGGTCCATTCAACTTGTACTATACATGCAAGGTAAAGGGAAAACATCTTAAACATCTTTGGGTATGTTCGATGGATTTCAGTCACACTTCAATCCTCTTAGTGAATACAGCGTGTAAAAAAGGTTCACTTAGCAATGGTGGAATTGTGTTCTCACCGCAAAAGTGCCACCTACATATAGGCAGAAATTACAGGTTGCAAATTACAGGTTGAAGAAAATAACGAGGGAAGTAGAGTACAGTTTATTTCAATCTCCACCAAGTTTACAGTCGTATAGTGGCAGTTAGCCTTGCAGGATTTCAAAATGCCAGTGGGACTCGAACAGATTTCTTTGTGGCGGAATGGACCATTGTTTGGAGTAGTGTTCATGAACAAGTTTTCACATAATGAATCAGGTTCAGGTCCGGACCTGATCCTTTAGACCTGGATTTTCGGTACCCACCCGGGCACCCCTACTGCTGACATTTCAGTGACCATATCACGATATGCCACCATCTTCAGGGCAATACATATGCAGTGCAGCTACATGTGTGTAGCACAAGATCAGCCCTTGGGAAAGGCACTTAACACGACTTTCCTCACTTGACTCGGGTGTAAATGAGTATCTAGCTGCGGCTAGTGGCAGTGGCAGGCCTTTGTGGCCATGTGGCTGAGACAGGCCTTAGGGGCATGTTCGCGCATGATGCACCCGCCATGATACACGAGTCAGGGGTAGGAGGAACCCCTTACATCCTTGGTCGGAAGTCCTCCTAGGAGACGGATACTCCGAACAATGCTGCATCTACTGGAGCCGCCTCATACGTGGCATACAGTTCTATCCCGTGAAACTTTAGTGCTCCAGTAGAGGGTGGAGAAGGAATTGCACACCCCTCCTTCACCATAAAAAGTCATGTGCAGGTCAGGCAAACGCCTGTCTGCCTGCTTATCTGTCGAAACGATGGGAATTAAAAAAAAAAAAAAGTGTGTAGGTATTGCTACTGCAGTGAAGATGCAGGCCCTGTTCTAATGATACCCCACCACCTCCTCCTCATCACTAGATTTTCTTATCTACCTGGATAATCATACAGCCTCTTGAGTGCATTTGTTACATCCTCTCTGAAAGTATAACCCATCAGTCTGCTACTGTGGTTGCTTGGGATATGGTCTGTTAAAGCTGATTTGTTGTTCCTTTTGTAATCTTGTATACTGTGGCACTGTGCCTTTTCTTATGCTGTTCTCATCTGCAGCCAAAATTTTCTCAACTCCCTTATGTCTACCTTCTAAATTTCACATTAAGAATGTTGAGTCAATGGTAAGACTTTTACCTGAGTTAGATGCCATACAGTGACACAGAACATAAAATAAGATTCTGAATGGGAGTGTGGCCATTTTGCTTCTCTTCATTTGGGAGAAAATACAAAAGGAGTGTGTTACAGCAGCAAACTGGAGAACCGAGTAAGCAAACCGGGTTAGTATTACCCTAGCCTTAATCGTTCATCCTGTTTGAATCCAAGCTGCAGAGATTTTGATAACAAATACTTCACAACTCTGCAAAGCACAACAAATCACAAAATATTTGGTTTTCAGACTTTATTTCACCCAGCTGATGTGAGTTGGTGGAGACTTCATGATTCTGTATGGTCAGATGATATTGTCCAATGTTGGTGATGTTAAAGGAGAGTTTTCCTCAGTAAGTCCTGATCTGGTGTACTTCTGTTGGGCTGTGTATGACTGTGATGGCGCTGGGAAGATGTCTTCACAGCAGGGCCAGGTCCTCTGGTCAGTTTCTCCATTCAGCTCCCAGCAGCATGGGTCAAACTAGGGATGTTCTACTTGTCAATCAAGCTGTGGAAATACAAGTACAAACTCATTCATTCATTCAAATACATGTCTGATAAATCTCTCTGCATAACCAACTGCTTCAATCATCCACATTTCTATGTGCATTTCATCTTTTCAAGAGGCCAGGTGTGACACTTTCTCTCTACAGATTGCCTCTGCTAGACTGCCAGATGTACTGGGATGGGCCCTACTCATGGAGAAGTGTGTTAGGTTCTGATTCTAGCTCTATCTCCACCTCTGACCTCTTCCCTGCAAAATCGTCTAGCATGAAAAACAATTTGGTTTACAGTAACGGCATGGTAACAGGCTTGGACAGGCATCTGTAAAATGAACTCTTATTTTGATCGATATCCTGTCACACTGTCACAGCTTCTAAAGATGATCCAGATCTCAAAGTCAAACAGGCAGAGTTAGTGCACGAGGTTCCTACACGTCACGTCTCCCCTAAAGGCCAGCTGGTTAAAACTAATCGCCAATTTCTCTACATTATCATCAATTTACTGTACTGTCATGTTAACGGCTAAACCACAACAGAGAGTTTATCAAACTTCAAAGACCCCATACCTCCATTTTTCACATTTACATACGGATAAACATCCAGGTTTTGCTTCCCAACAACCCACCCTCCATATGTATTTTTTCTATTTTGTTTTATTATTATTAATATTATTCTTTTAAATTTTCTTTACCTTTTTGAAACCTATGTCGTTGGCATACTGCCTGAAGCACTGTCTGCACATGTTCAGGCCGTACTTGCGGATGATACCATGATGGTTGCTGCACACCCGGCTGTGGAACAGACAACAAAACACACACACATCAGTCAAAACGTTAGGTCTAACCTCTGGTAACCTTCCAGCTAGCTGTCACACTCACTGGGGAGGGAGCCTGAGGGTCTGTGTTGCATGGAATTATCTTATCACGATATACATATCTAAAATTATGTTCACGAATATCTTTAGTGCAAGAATACCTTTAGTCTTTACTAGGATCTTGGTTGAGGATGCATAGTTGTTCTTCTTTGTATCTTTCGTTAGGTTATGAAATACTTCATGTTAATTTGTAGTGCAAATAGCACCATAAAACAACGTTTCGAAACATATGAAAGAATGCCAACGATAGTCCTTTTTGCGCCAAAATTATGCCCCCCTCCCAGTTACTGCGAGGACACATAATACGCCCGGTTCAGATGCACGCTCGAAAATGTCTCGTTTCTCCTTGCGTTTATTGGTGGCTCAACTACTACACAGCATCTACAGCCTACTCCCATGTGATTCCTCAGTGCCCAGTGTCCATTTTAGTGCCTAAATATGTCGTTCTTACCAGTATCTTGAGCCAGGGCCGTACTTTCTGGGATGAGAGTACCAAACGTTGGCGAAACCCATGATGGCGGATCGGCAAAGAGAAAGAACGTGGTTTACCTCGTTCTGACGTAGTTCCCAGTTTCCCATGCAGCACTTTGTGGGGCATTGGCTACTACTGCCAATCATTGCACAAATTTCCGGGAAAGGAAATAAGCTAATGTAATTTTGACATAACAGATAGTACATTTCTTTTTCGACGCTGTAAAATGAACTCTTATTTTCCGTAATGTCTGCCAAAATGACAAGTTTACCCCATTCCCGATGTATGCTACAAATGGTTGAAGTTCTGAACTTAACCGATAGGGGTCGTCTGATGTGATGCTTCTGTGGGGCCACGGTTTTGTAATCTCCCAGCAGATCATACGGTGACATATATAAAGATATCATATTCAAAACCTGGCCAAAGAGTCTAGCCGACGAAAGAGTGTCATTTGCTAACTCCTTGGCCATCGACCTAAACTCCATGCTGGGAGATAAAGCGTTAAGTGAATGTTATAAGGTTTTATTGCATGCCCATGGGGCTAATTGCATGTGAACAAAATCAAATATATGAAGTGATTGAAAACAGGTAAATAATCTAAATTCTAACATTTAAGAGTTAAATAATATAACAAGTAAATAATCTAAATTCTTACATTTAAAAGTTAAATAATATAACAGTTAAATAATCTAAATTCTAACATTTAACATGATTATATGTCAGCCATACCACAGGTAACGTTAACGTGGGCCAATACCCCCAGGCGCCTTTTTTCAATTCTTTCATATCTGCCTTTAAGGCTACACCAATTTTATGTGTTGTTTCTCTGATTTTTCCAGAAAAAAATTGGGTCGGTCGGTCAAAAAGAAAAAAACTATACTTGCCATTTTCTTGACAAAAAAATGCATTTTTCATTTTTTGTCTCCTGTACCCTCGTTTTACAACCAAATGACCTGAAGTTTGGTATGGAGGTGTCCTCCACATATGTGCACATGGACCGGATTCGATAACACTTGAAAGATGGGGAGTTGAATAAAAAGGACATGTCAATAAAAGCCTCTGTTACTCTTTATTCAACTTGAACCAAGCAGTGTTCAATAAAGGGTTAATGCCCCGGCCCGAGGTGTATATGGTGAGATCATCCCTGGTCAGGTGCGATAACCACCGAATAAACTGCCGAGTGAGCGTAGCGAACGAGGTGGTTTATGAGGTGGTTATCGCACCTGACCAGGGATGATCTCACCATATACACCGAGGATAAGGCGGGGCATTAACGTTATTATCATATAGCCTACACAAACTTGCAAATTCCTGTATGACGCATAGATCCCTTGGTACTATACGTGTGAATTCCTTTGTCAAATTTCTGAAAGTTCACATTTGGTACATACATATGTAAGGAGATTACAGATTGCATTTTGAAACCAAAATTTCCACAGAAAATATTCGAAACATTGCAGGCTTTTTAGAAAAACAAAACTCATTATCAATGTTAACAGAAGGAGCCATTCCCCCTTGCAGTCTGCTCCGGCATATGTTTTGCTCCTTTTTATTGGCCAATGCCTGCATATACCTTTCTTTCGTTCCTTTTGATTGGTCAAAATGAATTAACAACGGCACCGGTGTTAATTCAAAATGAATTAACACCACTGGTGTTAATTTGCACCTGCCTGGCCGGAATCGAAGTGTTACGGCGTCATAACCAACGTGGAACGGGGCCTTCTGATTGGTCCGCGGCGCCTGGCTATATGATAATCAAGTTTAATCCATCCCAAGACTGTACTCAAACATCCTGGAGGTAGCCTGCAATGGTCCTTGCTCTGTGTGGATGGGTATCTTGCAGAATGGCATTTGGTCCAATATTGAAGAGGTGAGAATATTGCGACTGGATGCATATGGTGTCCCTTTATCTTACTATATTGAAGTTACCTGGAATTATGACAAGTCGTTTTTCCTATATGGCAGTTATACCGCCCACACCATGACCCTGCCCCCACCACCAAACGCTGAAAGTTCCTCTAACTTGAGTCTAAGTCAGCGTGTGGAAGGGATGGGTACTGGTATGGTGTACCGATATAAAACCGTTTTTCCTTATTGTACCGGTCCAGAAAAAACGGACCTGAAAAAAAATTGGTGGACCTGATGTTGGACCTATTGGAAAATGAACAGATTACTAGTGTATGATCAGGCATTCACACGTTTTCGGCTTAGGCCTAGGAAAAAAAAAATGTTGTGTTTCCTGTTTCCCGACCGACCCTAGAAAAACATGCCGACCCTAGACTTTTTTTTGGGGGTGGACGGCTGGAAGACATACATTTGACACCCTATGTCATTGCAAAGGAGCCCATTTTCATGAAAACAGTGCTAACTGTCCCTGTTTACTTTAAGAATTACAATCAACTTGTCAGAAAATCATTAGAAGACTGTATGTTTTCAGTAAAATAATCAGCTCACCGTCATCGCCGCCGTAAACATTCGGGAACCAGAATCAAAGTCGGATCGCAGTAGAAAAGTGACCAGTTCATAACCCCGTTCGCCCCACACACCGGCAATGTGTTATTTTTGCCGGCCCCAGTCCACTATACTAAAAAATTATGGGGAGTACGTATACCCTGCTGTGATGTTCACTGTATTGTATCACTTGAGTTTTCACCAAAGTAAAAAAAAAAAAAGGATAATCCCTACCTACCGACCCTACATTTTTTAGGACTGAAACAGGAAACACAACATTTTTTTTCCTAGGCCTTACCCGTCGAGGAAAATAAAATTAGAGAAGAAAGAGTCTAATGTCATTTCTACTAAGTTTTACAGTCAATCGTACAGAGGCAGTTAGCCTTGTAGGATTTTAAAACGCCAGTGGGAGTCGAATACTACGCAAAACAGATTTCTTTGCTTTGAGTGTCGTCCATTCACAAGCTTTCACATACTGAATCAGGTCCAGATCCAGGACCAAACCTGATCCTCTGGACCTGAACCGAACCTGGATTTTCTGTAACGGTACCCACCCCTAGCTTGTGATTCTCCTTGTCGCCTCCACGCTTTGATTCGGCCATCCAACTGCCGAAAGTAAGTTCATATAAATCATATAAGTTTGATACCATAAGAAAGGGAATCACACAAGCATTCCAATGATATACAATACAATGAAATTTATGCAGAAATAATGGAAATATAATATACAAAAGTTGATATTCCCAACTTATTTGTGCCAAAAAATATCCCCTTAAGAAAGCAAATCACTGTGGGGATCTGCCTCTGTAATTTTCATGCCAACAATTCTGTCTGCCCAGGACAGAGATTGGCCGCTTGCTCTATAAATAGTATAATCATTTCTCAAAAATTCATCTCTTGTCCAAACTCTTTGTATACGAGTATATGCCATCCTTCTGTCACAAGTGAAATAAAGGTTATCGATATTGTTGAGAAAAGTGAATTTTGTTTAAGCGTTTTCTGAACTTTTGAACTCATCTGCTACTCAGCGATAACAGACACAAATCCAGTCTACTTGCAGCCATGATAAATTTATATAACACAATTCTTGTCACTCCAATGTCTAATAATGGTTAGTACTACTTCATGTTGTAATCCTTTTTTAAAAACATATTATTTCAAACAAAGAGAAATTTAGGAAAATACAACATTTCAGCGAGTACTTCACATTCCTATTTACTGTGCTGCATTCTTTTTCAAACCAAACTTTCAGCAATGCATCATAAATAGTGAGCGTTCATTTATCATGTACTATTAGGCATTACTCATTTACTGTTACATGCACAACCTTAGGCATAACTAGCTGATACTACCTTGTACAAATAGCTACAAGATAAATCTGGATGATTACAGTACAATACTTCCCATTATCTCATTGAAAACAGTCTTCAAAAAAGTTACAAAATCTTGGGGTAATTTTAAAATAATATTTGTTTGAAAATAATGTGGTCTCTTAGATTAAGTTAGAATGAAAAAAATTAAGTACTACTTATAGTTAGGCCTGCTGTTGAGTTGCCCTTTAATCTAAATCAATGCAAATCTACCCGCTATGTTAGGTGCACAAACATAGTATCTTCAATAGTATATACAGCATTTACATGCAAATGTTCTGTGTAATCTAAATGTCTTGTTCCTTCATTCAACTTCAAGTTCAAAGGAATCAATCTTGTTGAACTCGGCATTCATGTGAGCTGCCCATTCTTCCATCTCTTCCTTCTGTTGGGACAGAATATATATAATAGTTAGTGGGCTAACAAACCAAATGTTCACCATATCAAACTGTTAATTTATGATTCTGTTTATCAGTCTTACTCCTTTTCATATTAGTCATATAGATATAGAGAAATGGCAATAATATACAGCATGCAACACAACAATTAATTTACAATTAATGCCAAACGTTAAGACCCAGCTGAGCTGATCCCTTGTTTTTCGAATATTAGTAGAATTTTTAAAACCAACATTAGACTTTGTGGTGGGCAATCCATTGAAATTAAAAACTCATCTACTGTATATGTATGTTGATTGTCGAATTGTCAGAAAATCTTTAATGCAGTGAGTATGGTGCAACTTACTGTCTTCTTGTGGACTTTTCTCCTCTTTTTCCTTTCTTTGTCTGGTATGGGCATGTCATACATCCCTGGTGGCACCTTCCTCTTCTGTGGGGATACCAGACTGGACATGGAGGAGTCTGGAGAGGTGGCTGTTGCCGTGGGTGACGTTACTGACCCTTTCACAGACCTCTCCAAAGTTTGGTCTGTAGTGTTTGCGGAGGCTGTGGGCTTCTTGAAAAGACTGGTTGATGCTTCAAGTGATGCATGGGAAGAAGCTGTGGTTTGTGGTGAGGAAGGAGATACAGTAGATGAACTGAAGGCTCTCTGGGCTGGTTTACTGGAGCGGGCTGACTGTCGCGTGCTTTGCCTTCCTTCATGTGCCTGAGACAGCCTCAGTTTGTGCTCCAGGGATGGTGACAACTTTGAAGGAGAAGATCTGGACACATCCGCCACGCTTGATGGCGGCATGGCCTTTGCTGCTCTCTGCCTCCGCGGTCTGACATTTACCAATGGAGAGACCTCCTTCACGGGAGAGACGACTAGCTCAATGGGTGGGATACTGGAAAACTCTTCCAACGCGCCAAACCCAAAAGCTGAATCGTCCATGAAACTACACGTGGCAGATCCTCTGGCATCTACACTGGGTGTGGAGGTATCAGAGGCATTGAGGGGTTTTATTCCAACCAATGGTGGTGAAATGGCTGAATTGTATGCTTCCTTCTTCATCAACTTATGTTGGTACAGTGGACTATTGCCTGTGGAATCTTTTACTGCTCCCTTTGTGCTGGATTTTGCTGAAGGATCTATTTCAAGAGTGAAGACTTCCTCTTGTGGAGTGTTGCCTGTAATGTGCCTCCTACTTGGAGACAACACACCGCCTGTTGGAGTCTTCTGTACTGCAGCTCTCCCTTTCTTTCTTGGCTTCTGTCGTCTTCTGAGCTTTCTCTCTGCTGAGCCGGAAGAGTCACTTTCAGGGGAGCATGTATGGTCTTGATCACTTTTCATCTCCACATCCTGTTGGGGAGGTAAGGTGGCGCACTCTGATTGGCTGGCTGATTCACAGTCTCCGTCATAACTAGACATAGACTCATGGTGAGAAGAGTCATCTGCCTTGACCTGCCAACAAAAAAGAGGAATGTTGAGCTTTCTCCATCATAGTCCATGGCTTAGAATTGACATTTTGACCTTTTATTTGCTTTCTTATTATACTAGCTAGGCGGGAAAGAATTGTAAATGATATTTTTTTACCATATGGACAATGTCATCAAGTCAATTATATTTCTAAGAAAAAGTAGTACTACTAGTAGTACAGCGCTTGGGTACAAACAACTATTACATTTTTATTTATTTATTCATGCATCTTTACTTGTAGTCCCTTCAGTTAGCTTTATAATTTAACTGGTTTCTAAGGCAACCCCTCCAAACCATAACAAAGCAAGAAACAGGAAAATCATAACTAACATAGGGTTGAATAAATGACAAATGTTAATATGAGAACTTTTTTGGCGCAGGAAAAAAATGCGCGTGAAAAAGATTAATTTTCTAAAATATGTCAGAAAATGTGTAGTACAGAATTCTAAGGCAGGAAAAGGTGACCTCGTGATACAATTTTAGTTCGTGAAAACTCAACATTTGGAAATCCCTTGAAAATTGAGAGAATGAGGTTTTGTTGTTCAAAATAATAGGATACTTTATTCCATTCCATGTCATCTTATCTATGCTTTTAAGCCTTAAACTCCCACAAAAGGTTCAAATCCCCTGGGATTACCTATTCCCTATTCCCAAGGGAACTCAATTTCCAACAAAATCTCAGGAAAAATGTAAAATCATACCATGGGGCCACTTTTTAGTTTACATCTTTTGACATGTTTCATGAACTTTATTTTTCCCCACGCACAAAACCCCAACTCTCGGAGTCAGAGAATGTGCAGTATAGAATTTTTAGAAACCCCAACCCTTCTCTGACATACTTTAAGAAATAAATTTTATCATTTTTTCCTGCATGTGTAAACGTTTCCCACACAGAAAACCCATTCCCCAACAATATAGGGAAGTATGCTTACATGATCTTTACACCTGCGCTTGTTCTCTTTTTGCTGCAAGACAAAACACAATCAGATGAAAAGCTTTTTGCAATACTGGTAAATGCATGATCTTTCTTAGGTTCTATCATATCTGTTACTACTACTACTGAGTACTAGTATCAAGGAAACTCATGTGTGTTAGTAATCATAGTAATGTCCAACTTTCGTCCAACACAAAGGTATACATGGATCAAATTGTTCATTGATGGTTGTGCTCCAAACTATTTATGGTGCACCTGGATTTTTCTAGTGTGTCCAATTTTTGGGGGTTGGTTAGTCTGGGAGAAATGATCTTCTAAGGGGCAATTGAAGTCAACTTCATGAATTTATAAGTCACCTAAAAGTAAGAATAATAATACTAACCCTGGTCTTTCTGGACAGCCTGGGGACCATGTCTGCTGGCTTGGATGGGCCTGTATCTTCTGACGAGGAGTCACCACAGGGAACTTTGAATCAAAGAAAGATATCTTTTATCACCTGAGTCCTCCAAGAAACATGGCTGGTGTTTGTTTGATCTCTCTCTCTCTCTCTCATCTCAGTGTGTGTGTATTGGCACAGAAGGTGTATTTGCTTGTGTATAAGCCTTCTCACTAGTTAGGACTAGCTAGTTAGGACGCATGCACGGAGACAGGAATTCTAGGTAATATGTCAAAGCAAGGAGGTTGAAACCTCCTTGGACATGGTCAAAGGGTAAGGCACACAAAAAGTAAACAGTCCTTGTCTTGACCATTGTTTCAATTTGCATAACAACATCCAGACTGGTTTTGTTTACTTTTTGTGTGCCTTAGTTACCCTTTGACACATTAACTAGAATTCCTGTCGCCGCACATGTGTTCTAACTAATGTGAGAAGGCTTATTATTATTATACATGTGCTCATGCGCTGTGTGTAGCATGGGTTTTATTGAGAACTCAACTTCATCTCATATACATTCATAAATTAAACCCTCCCACAATCACCATGGCTATTCTCCAAGCAGAGGTTAGGCTCCGGCTGTTTTTTTAGTCGTTTTTTATCAGGCTTTCTATTTTATAATTTTTCTTGAAGTACGCCAGCCAAAGTTTTTGACAATAAAAGATACAATACAAAATAGAAAGCCCGATAAAAACGACTTAAAGAAACGTTAAAGAAACAGCGGGATCCTAACCTCTGCTTGGAGAGTGGGCTAATAGAGGCTAGGACTATTATGACCGTCGTCGTTGAAACATTTGTAACAGTGGTGTTCAAGTGTACCGTCTATCGTCCTTGCCCAAGAGCACTAGTGCTTTTGTGGCGACAGCGATAGCGGTCATGACTTGTAATCTGCCGACCTCGGCTCGATCCCGGGTAGGGGGCATGTTGTTTCTTTCTGTCTTACTCACTCCTCTGGTTGTTTCACTGGTTCCCACACAGACCCTGTGAGTAACAGGCTAGAAATGTGCCACACAGTGAGTAACAGGCTAGCGGATGTGCCACACTGTGAGTAACAGGCTAGCGGATGTGCCACACAGGGATGTCGAACTCGGAGATTGGAGGACGAATCTTGAAAAGAAAAGGGGGAGTAGTGTAACAGTGGTGTTCAAGTACCGTCTATCATCCTTGCCCAAGAGCACTAGTGCTTTTGTGGCGACAGCGAAAGCGGTCATGACTTGTAATCTGCCGACCCCGGTTCGATCCCGGGTAGGGGGCATGTTGTTTCTTTCTGTCTCACTCACCCCTCTGGTTGTTTCACATTTGAAAAAATCTATGAAAGAAAATATTCGCTAATGGACTCACTTAAGTTAAGTGTCCAATAAACCTTCTCACATAAGTCAGGACGCATGTGCGGCAACAGGAATTCTTGGTAATATGTCAAAGGGTATATATAAAGGCACACAGAAAGTAAACAGTCCTTGTCTTGACCATTTTGCATAACAAATTGTCCAGACGGGTTTTGTTTCTTTTTGTGTGCCTTACCATTTGACATACTAGTATTACCTAGAATTCCTGTCGCCGCACATGCGTCCTGACTAAATTATGTGAGAAGGCTTATTAGAATGTAGAAACCTGCTTTTCAACAACACACCGGGCACAGTGTCTACTCTTCCACACTGACCCACTACCTATGCCCTGGCCGAAGCGTCAGTCTTTCAGGAGGGTCTGGATGAGGGGTCCTGACAACGATTTACGCTGAATTCAGAAGAAAAAAAAACCCTACGTATTACGCTAAATCAAGGAAGGCAATAATTTACGCTTAATTTCGTCGCCTCGCTACGAAATTTACGAAATAAAAAGTGGCTGCCTACACCTTACGGAAAAGAGCATGCAGACCCTTTTCAAAACGATAGTCTACCCCACCTTTTGTCGCCGTTTGGTGGCTGTTAGCTCGGGTATTTATCCTGGAACTTCTCTTCCTCGGCATCTTCAGCATAAATATCTCACCAATTACTCCAATCTGATGTCCTTATTTCCATATAAGACCAATTATTTCTGCACAAATCTGGTTTCTTTAGTTTCTTTGTCCTACCAGCAAAACGGCGGTTCAAAAATGGCGCTGTGCACGGTCTTTGAAAGCTGGTAGCATCATAACGTAGGTAACGTTATATGATTTATAACGTTAGCTGAAATGATTAATTAATTGACTTACATTAAAATAAAATATATCAAAATTATTCTTAGAATAATTATTGAGTCAAATTGGGATGTATGATGAAATATGGACATTACTCATTTATTCAAGTGTGCGTTATGATGCTATTGTTCTGATGCATGGTGGGATAGGTCAGCAGGGGTCAACACGAAACATGGCCGACTTTTCCACGAGCAGCAACTTTGTCAGATCTTTGAGCGGTTCTCCCCAGCCTGCCACCAACGTTAGGGCAACACTGACTCTCAGGAACGGAGTCAAGCAACAGTTTAACGAGAAGGTATCTGAAGGAGGTGTCGTGCCCAAGCTGAAGAACGTGCGAGAGGCGCTGAAAGCGGTGAGGGTAGCTTCCCAAGACGCAGTGAACGAAATGGTGGAAGATGAGAGGCAATCATCCAACCAACAAAAAAATGCCAAAGATGGGGAAGAAAGTGACTACGACGATGAAGACGACAAAAGTGAAAATTGTGAAGACGAGGGCTTGAGTGGAACAGACAAAAACGTTGCAGGCGGTACAAACTTTGCACATGAACTCCTACTCAACTTATCAAATCAACCTCCAGAAAAGAGGCTGAAAATGTCAGACGGCGGTTCGGAGAACAAGGGACTTTTGTGACAACAGGAGAAGGGCACACATGTGAACATCATCCGGCAGCTAAGGTCAACCACCCGTGTGTCCACGTCTTTTTATACATGTGTATTACCTTGTGATTTCAACAACCAACCAACCGAAGCAGACTTGTGCGGAGATTGGAGTCAGCAAAACGTCAACGTATCCAAACGTACTTCTACCTGAGAGAACGTTTTCTACTGGTCTTACACTATATATGCAAATAAAGGGAAGCATTAGCTGCATTTAGATGCACAGATTCACATGTAGCATACCTGTACTGATGGATGCCAGGTCCATGAAAAATTCAGTGTTTGTATAGCACTATAGAGGTTGGCAAGTCGTTTTCCTGTTGTCTCTTGTGCACCTGCATTTTTGCCCTCTTTTGTACCCATTGTGCCTCAGCAGCAGCTGACATTAATTGTGTAATTACTTATTTGCATGAATTATTACAAAATGCAATAAAAGCCTTCTTTCTTAACATAGATTGTGTACATCTGTTGGTTGATGGAGTTTGTGCAAATGAGAACCATATTTACATAATTAATGACAATTAATACAGCAGTTGTAAACGTTAGAATCATTTGGCGAAGGTATTGGGTCGTGGAACTCTCGTAAATGTTTAAGTCAAACCTGTACCACACCTGGCTCCCATGCACCAGAGGCGAAGTTACGCGAGAGTTCGGCGACCTCATCCCTCCATGAATATTTAGAGCTTTTGTTAATTTCATGCAAATGACTTAACATTAACATGATTTGTGCATGGTGTTGTTCATCATTGAATAACGTACAGTACACATGTCACAAGTAAAATTCCCAATTCAGATCATTAATCATTAAGTTGTTTTGCATTTTTTCTCATTTGCATATTTGATATCTGCATATGTTCCACCTATTATAATTAACAATTGAGTGTTACATTTATCAAAGTCGTTATTGCAAACAATGGAATTATACAATTTCCTCATTAATTATGCAAATTAAGTCCTTATTTGCATAAAATGCATATCATTATGAACATCTTTGCCAAAGCTTCCTGCATATCTAAAATGCAGGCAATCCGCTGTTCCTTTCTGCAGTTATCCTCTTTGGAGTGTCTTGACAAAAACGCCCCTGTAGTTCCACTATTGAACGTTAGGGGACTGAACCTTGCCCCACTTTGTCATGACGCTAAAAGCTATCTACCACCCAAATGTCACGACCATATCACGTACGGTACAAGAGATACATTGAAAAAACTGCTATGATAGAATATTCTCATTAATTATGCAAATGTACTCCTATTTTGCATAATTAGTATTTTATCTTGTACAACATTGTCTAAGGTACCTACATACCAAAAATCATGAGTTATCCTTGTCAGAAGTTTCTGACAAAAATGCCCCTGCCATCCCAAAACTAGACGCTAGGGGGCCCAAACTTAAGTCATTTTTTCCTGAGCACAAGAGCTATCTAATACTCAAAAATTGTGACCATAGCATGTTCAGAACACCGAGATAGCTAAACCGGAAGTTGCGCTGCAGTACCAAGGTCACACACCAGCGGGCCCAAAATTGACCTTGACCTTCGTCTTCCCAACCCCTACCCACATACCAAATATCATCGTAGTCCATCAAGAGGTTCTCAAGTTATGATGTCCACAAACATCTGGAAACACAAACAGACACACACACAGACAGACACACCCAAAACTATACATCCATTTTTTCATGGAGGTAAAAAACAAAATCAACATCATATCAGTACAAACAAACCGATATGCCAAAAGTCTAATACATGTACCTTATATTGTCAAACTCTTTAACAGCAGTCAATAAGTTTTATTTACCATTGATGAATATTGATTATATTGTATTTTATTATGTATTACAAATTGGGGATATGTGTATATAACTTAGTTGAATGATGTATTTTATCTGTATTTTGTAACTTGTGAATCTGGCAATTCAGCCTTTTGGCTGCAAGCAGTTTCAATTGAATAAACCAGTAAGTGTTACATTCACTGAAGTTCAATTCACACAATGACAATTCCCTTTCTCTTTATCTGAGTGTGTACACATTCGAAGAGTTGTAGGCGACTCCCAACTAAAAAACGCAGACATGTATGACAATGCCCATCCACGTACCAACTTAAAAACTGTGACAAGAGCATTCAGTTCTGCCATTTCAGTCATCATCACCAGACCTGCCTTAGCCCGCAAGCTGTCAACTGGAATGTGGTCTTGGACTGTTGGAGTGTGAACCCAGTAATAAGCCTTGTTTAAAAGCCTTTCTATTCCAATCATAGTGTTAGAATTATGTTACCTTATACAAGACTTGGAAGCCATGCTAGATTTGCAAGCCAAACAATTGCACCACATACCACACCACTCTCAACCTTCCCCCAAGCATGATTGAGAGTCGGTTGAGAGTAAGTTTGGCTTTGGTTGGTGCAATTTACTGCTGGTCTCCTGCACAGGCCAAATGTTTCAAAATGTTCACTAGTAAGACATTGAACAGCTGTGTGCGGTAGACTCCGTTGCAGTCTTCGAACAGGGCTGGTTTTTATTTGGGGGAAGGGGGCATTGGTTACCAACTTTCACAGTACATAAGCAATTTGTCTATGGATTAGGTCTCCAAAAAGCTATGATACGTTTCTGTATTCCAGTCTGTACATAATTTCTTCTCATACTTTAAACGCCTTACTAAAACGCTTTCAACGACAGCTGGTCAAATCATTTGTGTTGTATGTGTACATACAGTACACGTCTTTGCATAACAGACAAGGCCAACAAGAACAAACGTGAATATGCAAAACAATGCCAGCATTTCGAATGAACTAACAAAATCTTTTTGAAAAGTACTAAGTTCTATTATGATAATTTGTAAGCTTTGGGTGATTGTACATTATACACATGTAGTGTTGAACAATAAACATGTAGTGTCATAATTACATGACTGTAATAACATGTCTATTCAATGTCACCTCCAGGTTCAACACTCCAGTATGATAGACAATATTTCCTCACAATCACCCGAGTATAAACACTCTACAGCAGGAAGGACCAGGGTTGTAGCCAGCCTAAAATCATCATCTTCTAGGGGGGTCCAGGGCCATGCTCCCCTGGAAAATTTTGAAATCTAGACCCTCTAAAATGCTATTTCCTGCATTTTGAGGTGTAAATTTTGCTGGTAGACTCAGTCGTTCATCTGTTTTGGTGACAAATTACACAAGGGAAACAGTCTTTTGATATCTTTACTGATTTTAAATATAGATTTTCGTCCATCACAGAGGACGGAATGGGCAAAATTTTTTTCCGTCCCCAGCTGCAAAATTTCGTCAAAGGACAGAAGGACAGGCTCTGGCTACAACCCTGGTGTGTGAAGGATCTAGACGACTAGTCCCATATTTTGTAGCTTCTGTTGTTTGATGTTTGACTCGGTTGTAGAAGACATATGTTGGACTAATCGGACACTGGTGCCCTGGGTTTGTGCCTTGTAGCTACTGTAGCTCAGTTCCTAACTTGGCCAGCTGAAATGAAAAGCACAAACATGAGTTCTGGTGATGATTGTTCAGGCCACACCATTTGGTTTGCTAGTTCTCAAATTAAAAAAAACAAACAATAGTGCTGAGCTGGAACACAACTATGAAGGATTGAAAGGGACAGTCGGCACCTTGGTACATAAAGTGTCAGGGAGCAATATATTCAGCTACAAATTTCCCTACCATCTCTCTATTGTTATGATGTGCTCCTGCTCCAATTTCACTTGAAAATGTTCATCAACCAAGGAAATGAATTGATGTGGCCATTATAACAAACTTATTTTGTTAGCATTGGATATGAAAACTAAGATATGAAATATAATAAGGAAATATTGGGGTTTCATTCATAACATTTTAACACTGTTACACTGTACAGTTTTGCGCCAGATTTGAATGACCAAGCTGACATACCTGTTTAAGGAATAACGTGGCATTGGACAACTCTGAACAACCATACGTGATTCTCTTGATAGAGCCACCAGCCTTGCCCTGAAACAATCAAAATGATCCATGGTAAAGTGTAATGTAATCCTCTATTCTGCCCATGCTGCAAGTAACACTGTGTGCACATAACATTGTACTCAAGCGATTATGTCTGGATTGTTAAAGGGGCATTCCACTCCAGAAGCGAGTGTTATTTAAAAGTGCACTTTGATGGACAAAGTTACCTCATTTCTCTTTTCATTAATAGTTCTTTTCTAAACCCAAGTACCCCCATATGGACCCGCTTCTAATGTACTGCACTGTATATGATTTTGCAATTTCTGTCACAATTTCTCGCTAACAGTAGTCTAGAAAGCTTGATAAAGCAGTCAAGTAACTATCACACGTTAGGCAAAAAAAACGTTTGAAGACTACGTCATCTTGAGATAGGGAGATTTGTAGCCTGAGTACCATCCTCTGTAGTGACCGCTGGCTCAGTACTTTCGCTTGCTAACCATGTACAGAGCTACAGATGGTTTTTGGTTCGTTTGCTTGTGAAACGTTCCATCGCAAAAATGGGTACCCTAATCCCAAACTATGCAACTACAGTGTGATTTCTGGACATCTGGATTAGCCATGGGTCGGTATTAGGACCGGAGACGTTAGCATTTCGATTTTTTATAACTGTTGCAATCTGGTAATGAACTGAATTTGGAATGTCATGAAAATTGCAACAGCAAGGGATGAAAATGTTGTGACATAGCTGAAAGCTTACCTTGACGTAGTCCACTAAGTTCTGGTACTCAATGTAGTTCCCACTGCCAACAATAAACACTATTGCCTGAGAAGAAAAGTCAGACTTAGACTAGGGGAGAACAAACATGTAGCAACCATATTCATGGCCATGTGTGTATGATACAAGTCTACTAGCTAAAAGGGAATCGGTGATCTAAAAGTACAATGTACAATGCCATGTAATATTCCTTTCTATCTGACATTGTGCACCAATTTTCTCCCTTCCTCCTTAAGTAAACTATCACCCATGTCTCCTACCAAAACCCCACCAACCCCCCTACAAACACTCTGGATATTTCATGGAGGTATGAGGCCTCTGAGCTCTTGTTTGTTTTAGAGCAAATCCCTTTTGCTATTCTCTACTGGAAGTGGTATGAGTAGACTTACCTCCTGAACTGGATTCCTGTTTCGAGGTATTGAGCTGTAATACAGCAAAAACATTTTACAAAATAAATACTAAATTAGGTAACATGGACGTAATTGATAGGTAACATGGACGTAATTGATAGGTAACATGGACGTCGTTGATAGGTAACACGGACGTTATTGATAGGTAACATGGACGTCACAGATAGGTAACATGGACGTCATAGATAGGTAACATGGATGTCGTTGATAGTAACATGGACATCATAGATAGGTAACATGGACGTCATAGATGGGTAACATGGACGTCATAGATAGGTAACATGGACGTCATAGATAGGTAACATGGACGTCATAGATAGGTAACATGGACATCATTGATATGTACATGTGTAGCATGGAAGTCGTTGATAGGTAACATGGACATTGTTGATAGGTAACATGGACATCATTGATAGGTAACATGGACGTCATTGATAGGAAAATGGACATCATTGGAGAGCTAGATCTATAACATGACATTTCTAAAACTTAATATTTTTAGCGATGTTGCAACTGTGCAATGATACTTATTTCTCATACATGTACCAACCTGTCAGTGACTCTGAGCATTTTGGGGTCAAAGTATCTGTAATCTTCGGTGTCCTGTGCACAAGAACATACCACATGGCAAAATCATAATTGCACTTCAGCTAAGAGTGAATTGATGTGTAGCCACACTTGTATTGACCAGGATATACATGCAATCATTGTATTTTAGCAATTTAAAGCAAACCTACAAATTTAAAAAAAAACATGTAGAGCAAACTTTGACATTTTGACTTCATAACTTTAATATAATGACAATTCACTAGTATCCAGATTGTAACATACAATAGAACAGCTATTTTGGAAGGGAGTAGAGGACATCTGGGGTTTTGAATGCTAACCTGGTAGGACTTGTTGTCGATCAGAGCATCAGCAACTCGGGTCACCGGAAGATTCTGAGGCAAAAAAAAAAAAAATCAACTGGGTGTGGTCACATTTGTTATAAATTTTTTTTGGCAAAAAATTTGAAGCTGGTTACCATCGTGGATCTAAGAAAACCTTAATTTTTCTGTCACAAAACAGTATTGTGAACGACACACCCACCAATGTTTCATTCACACCTGTCATCTAACTGTTGCTAAGAACTAACTAATCTTAGTCTAGTACAATTTGCCAACAAAATAGAACTTACATGTTTTTTTACCACCAGGTTTTTGACGCCCTCCATCACGAATTCTGACCCCGTGTTCATCAGTCGGGAGAACATGCTGCAAGAAAAGAAGATTTTCTACAGCGCTTAAAGGAATGGTAAATCAAGATCAGTTATTGTACTTCTCAATGCTGAATCATGTTTACTGTGCCAGTAGGAAATTCTGTACTTTCCACAAGTCCCACCATAATTTGGTTTCAGGCACAGTTGACTCCAGCAGGCTGGGAGGCAGGGCTGGAACATAATGGAGCTTGGGGCAGAGTAGAGTTTATAGTAGTCATTTCCATCAAGTTTCTACAGTCAATCTTACAGAATTTACTTGAAGACAGGACTTAAAACGCCAGTGGAAGTCGGATGTTCCATCAAATAGATTCCATTGTAGTAAATCGGACCATAGTATTGAGTATCGCCCATTCCCAAGTTTTCACAACCAATTAGGTCCATGTTCAGGACCTGATCCTCTGGACTTGAACCATACCTGTACCTGGATTTTCTGTACTCACCCACCTATACCTGGGGCAACAGCTAGTGGATATTGTGCAGAAACATGCTGATTTAACAGCAGTTCTTATTAATCTGTCACATTCCAGCATATTCAGCACTGAACCATGAATAATCCTGTTGAGAGCATAACATTTCTACCGTTTCCCTGGCCATTACTACAGCTGGATTCGTCTCAGTTTCTATGCCGTTTAACTTGCTAGAAAGTAACACTTCAAAGAGAGGGTAACCCTTTGGAGTCTATTCCCACAACTGAGTACAGACGACATGACAAACCACATAGGAATGCGGCAAACGGAACATACATTGTAGAGATATAGGTGTGAACACTCAAGATATAGTCTGTCGATGGAGGTTACCCTCCAGTCACAGAGTGATTACACTGTTTATGTCGTACACCTTACTTGTTTTGTAAAGCACTTGAAAGAATTTGCATACCAGAGATAGATTTTTACTCACAGATGGGTTCTGAAAAGTAAAGCATGATTATAATGCTGACATATGAACTGCCGTTACAGTAAGGATCAATCAATGGCCTCCCAAATATCAGAGGCCATCCCAAAATACACTTTCAAGTTGGTAAGGTTCGCCTTCTCTCACTGTACTCACTGCCCTACCACTCTGTACGTGCCAGTTCCAAACCATCCAGCATGACAGGTTCCCGATATGTTCAAGTACTATAATCCATAACATAAACCGACAGGCAAGTCCAGGTAACTGACCTATTTACATGGAGCATCACACACCATTGCCGCATGTCCAGAAAGCTTAGAGTTGGGGTGTTTTACTGACAAATATATTTAAATATATTACATGGATGGATTAAAAGTTTGAGAGCATAACTAACTGCTGGAGTCAAAGAGGTCAATATAATGGACTTTGGGCTTGGAATCTAACCGAATTGTAGTGTTACTCAGGTGGACATAATGCTTGCAATTACATTGAATTACCTATGCTTGAAACAATGTGTTTTTTTGGATACAAAGATAAAATACTATCTTGTACACATTTAATGTGTTTAATACCTTATTGTTTTGGTCCCTCCTCCCCCATACTGACTGGGTGCTGCTGTCATCTTTGTAAAAGCCCTGCAATAAGAAATGAAAAATAAAAAAAAATACAGGTTTTGTTATCCCAAACTTGTAACAATATGGCAGTGCATTAAAAAGAAACAAATATTGAGCATTTAAATTATATATATTACAAACTGTATATGGAGAATGAGAGATAGTTATAGATAGATACATGTAGATACCACTAGGAGTACATGTACATGTAGATAGATCCTGCACTTCAGGTAATGATAAGACATTGACTTTGCCTCTGAGAGCATAGACACTGACTTGTGCTATGTTAAGGGTGTACACTCACTTCCATCTTTTAATGTAGTGCAGTGGTGCCAGATCACAGTTAGCAGCCTGGAGAGCTACAGCATATTGGTCAACATCAGCCTGGAAATGACACATTCACAACTGTTACATCACATCTACTACTGTGGAGACTAGGGCTGAGTACCGGTACGGTTACAAAACCGTTTTTTCTCATTGGACCGGTCCAGAAAAACCAGACATGAAAAAAAATTGGTCCAGTCGGACCTGAACCTGATCCTCAGGACCTGAACAGGACCTGGACCTGAATTTTCTGTACTGGTACCCACCCCTACTTGGGACTGAATGAGACTATAGGACCTCAAGTTGCATACCAACAAACAACTAATCACAGACTTAGACTCAAAGCTTTTTTTGCATCTACTACATGAGGAAGGCTGATGGATACACTCAAAGATTTGAGGACAATTTTTGTGTTGACAAAAAGGTGAAAACTCAAAGTAACAACAGACTTTTTTGAAATACACATTCTACATGTAAGAAAAGCTAAATGAAACAGTCAAATCTCAAAGATCATTGTTCTATTTTCCTTAGGTTTCATCCTGTCATCTCTCCACTATATTATATTTGTGGTCAATAAGAATGCTTATGAAATCATTACATCTCAGGAAAATGTTAGAGAAGCTTACATCGGACATGGTCTGGGCACTGCAGATGAAATAGATGATAAACAGCCTCATCTTGTCCTCTGGACTACCAGCTAGATAAAAGGGAAAAGGGTCTGACTTAATTAGATATAGATTCTTACATATTTTTTGTTGTTGAAAGGAAAGGAAAGACAAACATATATAGTCTGAGGGGACAGTCCGGAAACCTGACACACACAGCTTCAGGGAGCCAAGTCAAGCTTGTACAAGTTTCCTGTTTGCATGATGTCCTCCTGCTAAAATATTACTGGAATATGCAAGAACAAATAGTGTGGCCTAAACAATACATGGCATAAATAGAAAACAGGGTCATATTTTCTGCGTTTCAGTTCAACACACAAGAAATAGAGAACACTACAAAAATCAGACTCGAAAAATAGCATTTGCAGGCAAATACAAAATGTTTACAAGTAGTACCCTAGCATGGTCTAGCCTAACCAACTACTGTTAAAACACATTCATATATACATGTATGGTGACCAGCACCTCTAGCTCTGTCCTACCACATAAGGTAATCAAACACCACAGGGTGTCTGTTACACATCCTGTAACCATGGTGACAGCAGTCTGCTCCAGGTCAGGGACATGTGGATATGTTTGTAGGAAAAGGAAGAAACAAAGCAGAACCAAAATGGTTCCCTTCTCTGAAGATAAACACAAAAATTACAATGTAGTTTGTCAAATCAAGGACGTTATATAGCATTATATAACATCCTTGGTCAAATGATAGATTTAAAGAACAAACCTTCAGGATCTGAAAACATATCCATGAGGGATTTATCCAGTGACTGCTTACTCATCATTTTTTCCTCCATCTCAAAATACACGTCCAGCTTGCGCACCTGAATAGACAGAATATCAACACATTTTTATTTTTATCAACACAAATCTAGTCCAGTCTGGTTAGTCCTTCAGTGTAGTTTCAGAAGACTCAGTGACAATAGTTGCAATAATGTGTAGAAGTGACGCTAGTATGGTAGCATTGAGTGTAGCTGTAGAAGTGACAGCCTTAAGTATAGTTGTAGTGACACCAGTGTGGTATCTTGAGTATAGTTGTGGAAGTGACACTATTGAGGTAGCATTAAGTTGAATGAAACTAGTGTGGAGGCCTTGAATGGAGTTTAAGAAGTGACCCTAGTGCGGTAGCCTTGAGTGAAGTTAACTCCACAGATTAACAGAAGTGGCACAAGTCTGGTATAACCTCCAGGTAGATTTACAGGCAGCATAAGAGAGTACCAAAGCCGGCCAGAGGATTTCAACCTGCCACAAAAGCTAGCCATTGCAATCTGTTCTTAGAATTGTTAATTCTCCAAGGACAGTCTCTGATCGCAATCTGAATCGTATTAAAACCAACAGTCCCCCACTGTGCTCAAATTCTTTTCCTTAGTTTAGATATCTAGGTGAAGAAATTTCTAAACATTACGATTAAGTACATGATTTTGTACCTTAATGTGATCCAGCAGTGCTGAGGCTATGTTGGTGTGCATGTCTATCAACCTCTTCTTCTCCAACAGCTCTGGTAGGGAGCTAGAGATGGGGTACAAACAAATCAGCATTATGGAATATAGGAATAATGGATTTCCGTGATATTTAGGATGGACGCAGAGATGTACATAATGAGGTGCAAATTATGCAAATGTGGACTTGATTTAAATACTTAATGAGAAAAATCTATATTTATATTTATATTTATAGGAGTCAAATACCTGTAACATATCTAGATATCTAGAATATCTATATAACATCTATGTAATAACATATCTAGGTGGAAGATTAGCAGATACCAATATTTATTTTTATGCAAATAAAGTCCCTAATTTGCGTAATACTGCATAAAATTAATGCGAAAGTGTCCTAATTCATCTAGCAAGTGCATGTAGTAAATGATTGGATTGTCAACACTGTGACCTACATGTAAGTTAGTTAAAGGTGTACATAACAATGTATATATAATGCAGATTTGAAGGTCATTTGCATAATCAGAATATTTCATGGAGGCATGAAATCTCCGAACTTGTAACATGTAATATTTGTAACTGAGAAAGAGAAGAACGTACAAGTATTATGCAAATAAAGACCTAATTTGCATGATAAATAAGAAAATGCTAATAGTGTACAAGGAGACCAAACTGGTGGGATACGGTCATGTTTGATTGGAAGTGAAGAATACCAAGTCGCCAGGAGGCAAAATATCTACCTTGAGCTTGTTCCTAAGACCTACCCGCCTTCCTAAATCAATATTACCTTCACCAAGAAGGTTATATTTTCGGTAGTGTGTGTGTGTGTGTGTCTGTTTGTATAAGACCACCATAACTCGAGAATGCCTACATGAATTGTATTCCTGATATTTGTATGTATTTAGGTCTTTATGAGACCTAGTAACAATTAGATTTTGGGCACCCTAGAGGCTTGTTACTGTACTGCAGCGGAACTTCCAGGTTGGATATTTTGAGGTCTGGACAATGCTATGCCATTCTGTACATAATCATTAATACAACTTAGTCTGGTATCAAATAGAGTATGCCTTCAGTTTGTGTCTGCTTCCCAAACAGTAGCTCCCTTGCCAAGTATCAGCCATTTGTATATGGGACTCACGTTTGAAGATGGCATGAGAAAAGTAAGTTTACCTGACAGCAGATGTGAGCTTTGCTGTATTGTCCGACAGCATGCTGATAGCTCCTTCATCTTCTCCCTCAAGACCCTGCACAAATCAAGCAGAAACAGTCACCACAACACAAAAGAAATTCATATATGGTCTGTTAATTGTAGGCAGACTGGTCAGCAATAGCAGGTATCATGTTGATAACATACTTTCCCCAAGAAGGCTATGTTTTTGGTAGAAGACCAGCATAACCCGAGAATGTCTGCCTGAGTGGATGAATGTTGGTAGGCTTTGATGAGACCTAAAAATCAACAGATTCTGGGCAGTACTACAGCAGAACTTCCAGGTTTGATATTTTGAGGTCTGAACAATGCTATGGCTATAATTTTTGACTGGTAGGAATCTCTTGAGGCCGAGAGTAAGTGGTGTAGATTTGGGCCCCTAGTGGCTTTTTTGCCGGGGCGCCGCAGGCGCCCGGCTTTGTCCCCGGTTTAATGGTTCGTCCTTGGATGGGTCTGCTATGGTCGCAAAATGTACCGTGCGTTTTTACGACAATTCTCAGCCCTTCTCAGCCCTTCAAATAAACGCAATGTACCGTGCGTTTTTACGACAATTCTCAGCCCTTCTTAGCCCTTCAAATAAACGTTGTAAGAATACTGTTTATCCATGACCTCTACTCGTACAGAAAACATTGCAGCGCTCATTAGCAAAGTCTAGGAAAGGAAAATGTTTCTTGATTTGCAGTAAAACACTGGTCATGTAACATTTGAGGAGTTGTCGTTAAATCGCACGGTTCATTTTGCGATAGCGTTGACGGGTCCGGGTATTTAGCGGAATAACCCGGAATAACCCGGAATAACCCGGAATAACCTTAATAAAGGATGAAAGCTACCGAAATACAGTGTGCTTTGATAAGTTAAGATCGCAGAATGCAATATTTTGGCATAAAATAATGTATATATGGCCATGGGAACAAGAAATATTACGGTTATTCCGGGTTATTCCGGGTCATTTCGGGTTATTCCGGTAAATACCCTCACGGGCGTTGACGGTGCGGAGGAGGTGAGATTTTTATCGTACAGAAATTGGTACAGTTTGTAAAGTTATCTTTCTGGAATTCGGATGTATTAAAATATAACATTACATTCTAAGGCGTAGTGTCATGTGAGTAAAATGAGCACGACATTTGACGAAAGATTTTGTGGAGGGTATACAGTCAAGTTTATTGTGCAACGATTGGAACAGTTTACGTGCGGGTGGGAGGGGGGCGTGCGTCTATATATGCAGCTGCAGGAGGTCCTGCAGGACATTTTCGATCGTAAGAGTAACGTACAATTTGAAAAGATAGTGATCATGAATTCGGACACATTGAAACATATTTCCAAGGAACGGTATATAGTTTTTTTAGTAAAACCAGTGTGTGGGGATTGACGAGAATTTAGATAGTTTAATGGTGCACTGTGCTTGAGCCGATGCGAGGCATTATGCAGGGCATTTTTGATTGTAAAAATATCGTACAAGTTGAAAAGATGGATCGGATTCTAATACATTAAAACATACATTTCCAAAGAATAGTAGAAAACAACGGATTGTAGCTAACTGTTAAACAATCAGCAAAGCAGTTGGCAAGATGTCACACCTGAACTTTTGTAGATTTTTGCTTTTTGTTGGTACTAGTAAGATGTTATGTGATCAAGACAATATTTTCTTTCTGTTTCAGTGACGCCTTAGACTGTTCTCTGCTATATATACAAGTGACACAGTAATATACAGAAACTTACAGCTAGCAAAAGTCTGTACTCAATAAGATTTTACACAGTACACATTTATACTTCTTCTGCTGAAATCTACGCATTACATTTTGCATCCAACCAAAGAGGTTTGAAAGAGAGTCCTTGATCCAACCAAATTAGACCTTGAGACCTATTAACAGATCATTGATCACTGTGCATTTTGCACATACCAGACTCAATCGTGCCACTGAGCACTGCATTTTGCACACACCAGACCAATTGTGCCACTGAGCACTGTGCATTTTGCACACACCAGACCTATCGTGCCATTGAGCACTGTGCATTTTGCACACACCAGACCTATCGTGCCATTGAGCACTGTGCATTTTGCACACACCAGACCAATCGTGCCATTGAGCACTGTGCATTTTGCACACACCAGACCAATCGTGCCATTGAGCACTGTGCATTTTGCACACACCAGACTCAATCGTGCCACTGAGCACTGTGCATTGTGCAAATAAAGTCAAGCAAAGAACACATATATTGTGAACAATGTGTGAATCTATTTTATCGGGAAAATACCACCAAGGTGACATCATTTTCAGTGGAGATAATAGAGGCAAACAATGCACTGCAAATGCTTTAATGGCAGTTGTTAACCACAGTACTTGCAGACAAGCAATTACCTGGACAAGTACAGACCTTGATGGTGTACTTTTTCAAGGAGATGCACTATACACCTACATAAAACCATCACTAAGATCTGGTGTGGAGTTCCTCTCCGTTGATGATATTCCAGACTATTTGCAACTTTACAACAATACTGTACGTGTATCAATAAAAGAGTCTTACACTGGAGACATATTTGCCACAGAAGCAGTCTATCCTTATTACACCTTAAAGAAAGCCCTAGAAGCAGCATTTGCTGAATCCAACACTTGTCTTTTCATAACAGCACATGGAATAACTGGTTCAACAGTAGCATTGTTGCACGCTGATAACAAGTATTTTGTTTATGACTCACATGCCAGAAGTCCCATAACAGCATTGCCAGATAGCCATGGCACTTCTACTTTAAGCATGCACAGTTCAAACAGCAATCTAGTTTCATTCTTGCAACAACTTAACTGGAACACAACATGCAATTTTGAGGTTGTCCCAGTACAAGCAGAAAATGTTTTCTTATCAGTTGAACCTACTGGTATACACATTATGAACGACAATGCACATCCGGGACCTCTTCCCGCCTTTGGCTGTGGTCTCGCACCGGAGTTTCTTTTACGATTTTTATATCCGGCACACAGCGCACACAAGGGATACAATTCCGCCCACAAAAGTACGCCGGAAAATCCAATTATACCAGTGAACAAAGGTTTCCAGCCAACTTCCCATAGATTTTAGATATAAACTTCTAGTTTAATAATGATGCACATTTTACTGGAACACAACATGAAATTTTGAGGTAGTCCTTCCAAATGCGCCCCGGCCAGCTTTTTTTAAAAGCTTTCTTGTTTAAGCTGCAGGGACCGGTTAAGTGTCAGATTTTGAAAGGGAATAGTAAAGTAGGGATTGACGACTCATCATGATTTTTGGTATGTTGATACCTTAAGTGATGCTTCCAATATATTTACTGCACTTTGGAAGCAATTTGCATAATCTGACCATTACCTCCCTCATGACCTCAATGAAAAGCGGCCTGCTGGCCTATTTGAGCTTTGCATGAATAAATAATGTTAAAAAAAAAAATTAATGAGGGGATTTTATATACCCGCTCTATTCCATTAAAGGACAGTATTTTAACACGTGACATTTTCAATTGAGAAAGATGAGAACATTGTAATGACATATTATCATTATTATGCAAAAGAGGTCTAAAATTTGCATAACTAATGAGAAAATGCTATAATCCCATTGTGATAAATGACAAGAATTTTTTTTGACTTGTGGCATGTGGAAGTTATGAAGACCTCATGTGCATAAATTCTAACAAAATGCTGGCCTTCTTTCATAAGATAGATAGTGTATGTCTCTTATTTCAATGGAGGAAATGATCAACAAATATAATTTATGGAAATGAGGACCTTATTTGCGTTACTTAATGACAAACACACATCAGTTCACCACATCAGTTGTAAAGGTTGAAATCATTTGAAGGTACATGCACATGTAAGGGGCCATGTGACTCTAGTTCACTATAATCACTTTTAAGTTTGCATTCATTAATCATAATTATTTCTTACAGGTGAACATATCAAGTTTTAGACTCATAACTTGAAATGGCATATGAAAGTTGATTCCCACCATGACACTTTTCAGTCGCTTGACCTCGTCCTCCTGTGATCTGTATTCTTCTAACTCCCTCTGCACAGCCTCGGCCACCTCAGGGAACGGGCTGGGGAATCAATGCAGTCAGATATTCACTTCTTCATTTTCTTTGCCTCACATTCAGATATCAGGGCCCTACATTCATCTTTGTAGTCTCTTGCAACCTCCAGATTTAAGGGCACCACATGATGGAAAACTTTTCTTGTAGTATGGCTCGAAATACATTTTTTGGTCCACTTGGGTCCACTGGTGCCAGTAACTTCAAAAGTTACTTGCACCAAAAGAGATTTACTTGCACAACATAAAATAGTCGACTATTAATCCTATACCGATATCTCCTCTTTTGAAACTTAACAGATGTACATGAGTAAAAGGAGATACATGAAGACCACATGATTTTGTTTGGATATTTGCTTTTTTACGAAGCACATTTCCATGTTGGTTTTAATAGACAGTTTCATTAAGAGGTGAATTAAGGAATAATTAAAGATGATTCAATGTCTACATCGATCTGGATAACATTCAGAGAATTCTTCCGGACGCTTTGATTGACATCCATCAATATTCTCCAGTGTCACTAGAATGAAGTAGTGGTGTATACTAGTACATGTCTATCTGACTGGAATACCAATTAACATGTCAAAGTCACTAAGTTGTAATATATGCAAATCATGTTTGGATAGTTACTATGCTAAGACAATACCTTAGAAACAGTTAGTATTGTAGAAATGGAATTGTAAGTATTGTTTACATGGATGTCTAACCTCCATGAACAATTTTTTTTTATTCAGGGTTATTCTCTTTAACATTGTACTTTTACAAGTAGTATTCTTGGTGTGTGTTTACTAAGCTTTTTCTATAATGTGGAAACTTGTGCAAGTTTGGTTTGAGAATACTTGCACCACACCAAACTGTAGAACATTTAAAACTTTTTTTAGCTTTTGTTTTCTTAATAAATATAATGTAACAATCATTGCAGTACATGTAAAGTACTGTATTATGTGAAAAAAGATCAATGGTTACTAATACCATGTGTAACTTATTGCTTGTGGTCAATTAATTAGCATATTCTCTGTAGTGGCCACCTCTCTATAGTGGCCAATTTTAATTAGTCCCTTGAGTGGCCGCTATAGACAGGTTTGACTGTATTGCACTATTGAACAGAATGCCCCCTGCAAATTGTAGGTCAAACAAAGTTACACTGAGAATAAAACAAAGAATGACCTGGATCCTTACATCTGCTTGGTGATTATAAAACTCAAAAGCAACAAATGTATGGTCTTCCCCATTATCCGTCTTGACTAATTTTGAAATTCATTCCTAACATCATAAGCCTACTTGTGATCTAAGAGATTCCAAAACATCATGATTGCCAGAAATAAAATAAAGATTTTAAAAGATGTAGCAGTGTAAATGTGTGACTGTTTACACTGACCTTCCCTTGTGTGATTGCCAGAATTTGTCAGTGAAGTTGAGGTCATAACTCTTGGCCTTCTTCTTGGGCCTTGCCCCTGGTGAAGACTTGTCACCTGTAGGTTCTTCTACCATGACTCTGTTCAACTGTAGGTCCTGCAGGAATATACACAACACTATGCATTACTACGTGTGCATTGGCAACAAGGTTTGGGGATGTACATTCGAAGCTTAAAAAATTGGGTGCACCAAAAAAATTTTGGGTGCACCACTTAGATTTAAGTAGAATGTCAGAAAACCCTAATAACAAAACATAGTTACATGCTGTCAAATTCTTAAACAAGAACCATAACACATTTTTATTATCTTTCTAACTCTTAGAAGTCAAGAATATGATGTATACTTAGTATACTTGATATGATATGAGTGATATTTTGATATACATTGTGCTTGTTACTTTTCACAGTCATGGCATTAGACATTGGTCAACACAGACAAATAGAGCCAATAGAATTCCACTACTGGAAGTGAAAACACATATAAAGAAATGTTACTTAAATTTTGGGCAAGCGAAAAGTTGGTTTGGGCAAGTAAATTTTTCATGTACTTGCCCAATAGGACAAGTGAATTCTAGAAAACTTAAACCCTGCCCATGGTGATGATAAATCCAGATCTTCCAGGAATCAAAGTATGGGTGCCAATAGGATGGTTTTGGGCCCAAAGCAAGGTCCAAGTTAAGTTGATACAGCTATAAATTGATAAACAAGCACCCAGATTCAGAAACACATTATAGAGAACGCTTTGTGAGAAGAGGGAACAACATAACATTATGTATTTACAGTGGAGGGCATTCAGGTGGTTATCAGAATATTGGTAGTGTATAATGATATTAAATAATATTGTTGGTGTGTAATGGACCTGCTGCCTTGTCCAAACGTAACATCAAGTTGTCAATATAATTTTACTCAGAAAACAGTATTCTGGAGCAGAGTCCCCCTTTAAATCATGGTCATGTGTGTTTTTTGTTGTCTGATTTTCAGCAGACTGTATTGACAGTACATGTACCATTGATATGGTACTACATGGTACAACCTTTTCTGTCATCACATTCAAATCTGTCCCACAAATTCAAATATCCTTGATTTCATGCAATAAATCTACTGGGTAGACAGGTAGGCAGGACCTACTGGACAGCCAACATGATCTTACCAAAACATCATGTGCCAGAGCCTGGTATGTCCATGTGTGGTGCAGGGGTGTGGCTAGATCCAGGTTCCTGTCCAGGATGACCAGTAGTGGCCTCTGGAAGCTGAACTGACCAGCCTGAAGGCTGTCTGAAGTGAACAAACTGTTCCTTGAGTCCCTGATATTCTCCCGCAGTTTTTTGTCCAGTTTCTCTGCTACCATCTCTGCAGCATTTCCCCTGGGACTTCTGATGATGGGCACTGTGCCTGGAGGGAATTCAGGGCAGTCAGTTTTCCAGTATACATGCAAACAGAACAATACTTTCAGTATGATGATATTTGGGTTGTACTACAAAATACCAAACATATATTTTTCTTACTCAGTTGTAAAATTCTAAAGCAATGTTTCTGAATGTAATGTTCAGCCTTCAGTGCAATTCACCAGCTTCACAAGCATGTGGCAGTATATAGTTATATTACATGGAATGACCTGTCACATCTAAACCATTCAAATATAACTAGTGACCTCTTAGGATAACTTAGGAAAACATATTTGTAAAATATACCAAATGTCATGTTTTGTATCCAATGGTGCTGATGTAGTCAGTACATAACACACTTTATGTAAGACAAAAAACATAAAGTTTAACACATATGAGGCTAGTCGGTATCAATATACAGTCAAACCTGCCCAAGTGACCACCTCTTCTTAGCGACCACCTGGCCATTACGACCGCATTTTTTCGGTCCCGAAAATTTTCCCCATTGACGTAAGCATTAAGTGACCTTGAGGTGTCATCGATTTTCATTGCGCGATAATGTGCCGAATTCGGCCAGTTTGCGTCGGATTTTGACTGCCATTACGATGTTATGTTTAAAATAAAGATGGCGGCGGAGGCACGTGCATGTGCTTGCTATTTTCCATTAAACACAACGGAAACCATCTAAACTATGCATCAGGCATGATGTGAGTCAATACTCTTCTGACCGACCACCTGTCCAAATCGGCTGCTTATGCCCGGTCCCCGGAGTGGTCGTCTTGGGTAGGTTTGACTGTATATCAAATAAATCACTCAAAAAAATCTACACAAACCTAATGTTACAAATACTGAGAATAGGCTGTCAACAATGGCATCCATGGAAGCTTCCATTTCCAAGTCCTGTACTTCCCCTTTGTTAATAGCTGAAACAAGAAAACGAATAATAGTTTGTGACACACAAGAAGTTGAAAATCCTGTTATAAAAGATTAAAGGATCCCTAAACTCCAGAGAGGAGTGTTAGTTTCCAACAAAAATGAATGTCAGGAAATGAAAATGCATACACATACAGTGTACAATAAAGTATCCACTAGTCCTGCGAGCATCAAAAATATTCAGTACTCTACTAAACTCCCAATTACCCACTACTTAATATAAGCAACCTTATCCTATGGCTGAATACAATGTGTCTGACAAGGCCTGACAACATTTAGGGTACAAAAATAACTTTGGGGTGAAAAATTTGTAGGACTGAAACGTAAAAAGGAAAAAAATATAGTACGCACCCCTTTTCCACCCGCCACACATGCAGTTTGAAGTGGATAAATTCAAATTTATGGTGAATGCCATAAAATTTGTGCAAGTGCCCTGGGGAAAGTCCTTACCATAGTATGAGATGGCCTCTCTGTTCTGGGAGTGCCTGAGTGTGAACATATCATCCTCCAGTGTAATAAAGTTGAGGTACTGATCAAACACCTGCAAAAAGGCAAGGCTGGTATGATTTCAGCTGCTGAAATGGACTGCAAAGTCTTACTAAATTGATTCTGTTCAGAAAAAAATATTTGTTAATGAAAGAACTCAAGTGCATCAAAAGTGTTTAGAAATGTCTCAATTCTGTTGTTGTTAAATAACCTGTAATTTCTTGCAACATCACAGGAATGGACAGTGAGATTTAGATCTCGCCAATATTTCAAGACAAACACTAAGACCAATAATAAACTATCAAAATTTCAAATACATTCCTACTGTAGCTTTTCAAACCATCCTGTTCGCAAACCACACAACCAGACTAAGCTTGAGGTACTGCGGGGGCACTGTTGCGTTCGACAACACAAACCTACCTTTACCGGACCTACAACAAAATCCAACATGCTTTCATAGTGTCTCCAACCAACCCAAACAAGCCTTTTATAAGGGCCTAGTGTTTTTGAAATTTACAAAAATAACACAAGTGGCAAGACGCCGCCTCAGTGCCTCCACAGTACTTCCATTATGCCACAACCAAGCCGACAACATAATGCAAATAATCAGCTTTAAATTAAGGTCATATATATGGTACCTAACACAGCATGAAAGTGAATATTTAAGCCTACTATATTGCACCAAGTATAAATGAGTAAGTATAAAAAGTGAACATCCTTCTATCACTTCAAATGTATTTCAATGCATTTCTAATATATCAAAATTGGTGAACAATAAACCGTGAACAACTCCAATGTACCTCAACAGTACCGCCGCTCAGTGAGGCTTTAGGTCATTTTAATTTCTTTACTGTAATTTTAGTTAAGGGTGGTACTTCTTGATATAATGTTACCTTTGTTGCTCCAAGTATCATAAGTGGACATCCTTTTATCAACATAAATTTCTTTTTGATGCATCATTTTGAATAATTTTACATTGATTTTTAATAAATTGACACCTAATAACACCTATTTCTAATAACCTGTTCATCTGGACTTGAGACTCAACAATGCCTCATGTCAGTGCAAGTGAAAATCGGTCAAAATACCTAAACAGTACCTTAATGTACCTCTGTTCAGTGAGATAGGCCTTAACAACTTAGTAACATCTCCACCAATGCTGGGGTTTGTACCTTGGATATTTGTGGAACGGTGCCAGCCTGAAGTGCTGCTGACGCCATGTCTTCAAGACGTTGTCGTGAAACTGCCGAGATGAAGTTCAAATAGTACGATTCATACAGCTGGTTCCGCAAATCCTGAAACAAACAAGGAACAAATCAACTCTCCGTGGAGGATTATCAGGTTTGAACTTGATCATTATATTTCTTTGATCCATTCTTGTTGTGTTACTTGACTTAAGTTTGTTCCAAATTTTTATCTTTATCAGTTATCTATCATATATTTATCTGCATGTTGCAGGATATATTCATGGAACCAGTACACCATTTATAGCAAAAACTGCAAGAAAAAGTGCAAACATATGTATTATAACAGCAATAGTTGTGAGAGGTATAAATATATCATATACATGAGGGCACTCCAGCCATCACTAAACAGAGACAGTGGTCAATTGGTCAAACGTGCCAGGAAGTATCGCTATACTTCCTGGCACATTTGACCCGTTGCTGACATCATATATGCTTGGTCATGTGTCAATAAGGTGATGTGGTTGTAACTCTCGCGAATTAATGTTGGAATTTTAAGGCACTTTTCTTCGTTAAAGGTGAATTTTTGAACAGTCGTATGAGTGTAATTTGTTCTTTACATGTTTGCCTTTGCAGTCATTATGAATTTCGGATATTAGGAAGGCCACTCCAAGGTTACAGGTTACATTGTGACTGTAACAGCATCTCTTCGCCCTAGGACAGAAACATCATGACTGAGACCAGCTCAATTACTCACTAAGAGTGAGGACTAACTGACTCAATAGGCGAAGCAGGGATTACTGGCTGCTTGGGAGATTCCCTTCCCCAGTTAAGTGAGTACTAAACATTCCAATACAATGTACCTGACATATCCTTTGTACATTCTCTTCCGATGGCATGACAAAGTACACAGCTGGGACATCTGGGATGGGATCACGGTCAGAATGGAGAAGCCTAAAATCAGAAAGCAAAAAGTGAAAGAAGTTCTATTCCAAGTTCCAAAGTAAGGCCATACCGATTTGATTTCTTGGTTCTTGGTTTTCTTGGCGGGCGGGCGGTCGAAAAAAATAGCAAAATAAGAATTTGCAAAAAGTCTGGGGTGAACATATAACACCAAAAAACAAGGTTAGTAGTAAAGTTTTCAGCTTTTCATGGCATGATTTATCCAATGAATCTCTTCCTTTGATTTGATACCAATGTTCTGAATAAAAGGAATAATATTATTGTTTTTATACTAGAATTATGTGTGTTGCATTTACTTATTTTTGTTATGTGCCATGTCAACCTCCGTATACTTTCCAGGTGTAACAGATGTTAACGGCAAAAGTCCCTCTCACTAGGAATATATCACTATGGATAAGAGATCATGAGATGCACACAACTTGGTTGGTTTCTATCATGTGACTACAAAGAAGCTCTCTGATTGGTTTATCAGCAGTATGTACCCCTGGAATGGATTTTTTTACAGGTCTGCGATAGCAAAACCTATATTGTTATTGTTGGGACTAATTTAGAAAAAAAATGGGTCGGGCAATCCGAGAACCAAGAAATTAAATTGGTGTGTCCTAAAGTAAAAAGATTTTATACACAAGGCAATATTTCTTTTAAAAATAAAAGTATTGCAAAATGAGTGTTATGCACAAATTACAATCTACATATCATGAGTAAACATTTTACATCATGTACACAATTTTGTAAAGCACTTACCAACAAGCTTCCAAATTGATGTAACCCAAAGCCTTTGTCACATAAACCTTAACAAAAGTGTGACATCAGCAACAGGTCAAAGATTTCATCACCTCAGAAGTCTCCCAGCACATTCACACTGACTGGTCTGAATAATCCAGGCCTGTCCAGTGTCCAAAACTCCCAGCACATTCAGACCAGTCAGTGTGAATGTGCTGTGAGTTTTGGACACTGGACAGGCCTGGATTATTTCATGGGGCGAGTTAAAGAAGCCATCAACATCAGAGCTTATCAACCATCCCTCAACAGAGACGGGGGCCGATACAGACTGCTGGGGACCTTTGACCTGTTGCTGATGCCACACTTCTGCTCAGGTTATGACTGGCACAAGTTTATCAACTTGAGGAAGGTCAGATGATGAAAAATCTTTTATGTGCAAAATTGAGAGGGTGCAATTTATTGTTTTAATGTGGAAAACGGTCAATGCTCACAGCCACATTAACTCAACGTAAATCTGCTTTGAAATAGTAAATCTACTGTTAAGATATTCCTTTTCTCCAACAACATTTTCATCCTCTTACCACAGACATCAGAAAATTTACTAGAAGATCTACATGTAGGTATGCTAGCTAGGTGCTTGCTTATGTGTAGCAAATCCTGACAACACTGCATGCTTGTCTAGAACTCACAGATGTAGGGTGACTCCCATATCCCTCAGTTCTGGCACTGACAGGATAGGTGAGATGATGTCTTGACCAAAACGGTCGTACACAAGGACCTGAAAAGAACAACATTCAAGCACAGAATTCAGTTATGAAAATGTCATTAATTAATAGTAAGTTGGGGGCTGTTTGCCATTGCACAGGTGGCCACCCTATGACTCCATCAAAAGTTACTGCAAAATTTTATTCAAACCTGAACACGTGCTATCTGGTAACAGCATTTAATTATAAGATAAACCACTTACATGGCCCTGTTTACAATGCATTTAATGATACTTGAAATAAGGCTTCTGTCATACCTGGGCTACGATATTGCGCCTTAGTGTGTTCCAGACTGGGTGATATTTTAGGTCATCATGGAGTTTTACCGGTATCACACAGTCATACATCAAATAATTCCAATGAACTTCGCATGTGCCAAAGTGCGCTGTTGTCAAAATTTGAATACAGGGTTTGGACATTTGAATACAAATGTACTGTAGATGTAGTACGAGTTTTTGTTCGAGGACACACCAAGGAATACACCATGCTGTTGTCATACCCACCCTTGAAAAGGCAACAACAACAAGCTTTATTGACACGACAAAAAGTACGTACAGTAGCTTTTGTATGGTCAAATACTACCAAAAAAGTAGATACAGAATAAATCTTTCAACTCTACTAACAATATAGGATACTAAGAAAACCTCCATACAATCAGGGTATGGGGCTAAACATGGGTGTCACTAAGTTTTTTTTAAATCACAAAGCAATCTTTTATGTATTTACCTATCTTATCATTATGATGGCTGACGATCTAAAGATAAAGTCAAATCTACTTCTGATATTGAGTATCTTTAAATCTGTAGTATTTAGACATGGAATGAGAATAGCTTAATGCGTAACATATCAACATAGGGCACTCCAGGACGAAATGAAATTCATTTTCAATTTGCTTTGGACAAAATGGGCAAAACCTTTGATCAGGGGCTACATTATGGTATCTACCTGTTTCTATATTCAAGTTATGACTACTAATTCTCAACTGTGTTATGGCTTTATGAATTTCTTTAGATCCTAGAGGTATTTTTCTTGTTTATAGCAATTTTTGGAATTGTTCAAAACCATGTTCTTAGGCAATTGCTCTCCAACCTCTCAAAAAGCATAAATTTAAACTGAATTTACAGTCGTCAGTTGATGAAAACTGAGATGATAATCATGATATATGGTAACCTTGCCATTTGTAAGATACCAACTTAGTCCACTGCTTTCAGTAATTACTATTTACAGGAACCCATGCATAAGGTTTGTTCTAACTATGTGTATTGGGTCTATGGCAGCATTTTCATCATTCCCTCTATCTAAAAACTACAGACCTTCCAGACTGGTTCAACTGCAGAACTTCTAGAAGGCTCCAGGTTGAGATTCAGCATGCGCTTCAGCGAAGCTGGGGAAAGAAAGGACCTTGATTAAATCAAACTAAGATGGAACTTCCCATAGATCAGTCGCTCATTTTGAACACTGATTAAATACAAGTGTGGCAATAAAAATCATTGCCATGCCATGATCGTCATAGCTATAGGTTCATTTTAAGAATTATCAATTGTTGTTGTAACTTGTAGGTGTGTTTATATAATTAATATTCACGCTCTATACCATTTGACAAATGTTTATCATTGATTGAACGTTATACATATTAGGTCCTCATTTGCATAAATTATTTCAGTTGATCATGTTAACTGAAGGGACTACCCTAAAGATCAATAAATAAATAAACAAATAAATCTTCTCTAACGTTACCTAGATATCAATATGTTCAAAGTATGAAAGAAAGCTATTGTGGCATTTCCTCATTAAAAATATAAATGCGACCCTTATTTGCATGATTTATGTCTGGTTAACATAGCATTCCACTCCAGTCCAGACGCAGGTATTATAATTCCTCAGAGAATAAATACTAGTGTTATGCTTGAATTGAGTATATTTGGTCAAATTATCCTAAGTTGAAGCCTAATGAACATGTGTAGCATGCGCCTATATCTGTTATCAATATTAGACAAATAACTTATCAGAGCCTCAGCCCCATGAGACCTTGTCTTAGTGAAGATTGACACTATGGCCATAGTATGGGTAGACAACAATCAACTATACAAACAATAGATAGTTATGATTACAGGTGGACGACACATTCTTTTTTTTTTTACAAACAATATCTCAAGTAGTTAGGGGTAGACAACTATCACCAGACCTACTCTATCTGTCTGGTCATTAGCTCACTTGTGTGTGTTTTTTTTTTACGAACAAATAGGTTAGTTTGAGCAAGGAGGTTAAATAATTTGTGTTTTTAACCTCCTTGGTTTGAGCAAGGACGTCATATCTATGTATATGAGGTAGAAAACTACTAGCGCTGGTGCTCCAGCCTGAGAGAAGAGACCACTACTTTTGTATATTTGCTATGCCAATCTCATATTTTGGAGTTGGCGCAACAATTTCACAGAGTACAGGCAGCATACGTTACAATAATTTTACATGCTGACATTTTACTTGTTCATCAAGCCACAAATACGGGTGTTTTCTTGTTGTTTAGAAAGCTCAAAGTTGCCTAAAACAGAACATAGATATGCATAAACGTATCATTTTTATCACACAGCTCTTAATCATTCAAGAAACCAAACTAGGGACCAAGTTTCTTGTATTTTAAGACCCACCTGTCTGTTTTTCTCGTATGGAAGCAGCCATGATGGTTGACCTCAGTGCGCATGTGCGGGACGCGTGGCACAAATGACGTTCACTCAATCTTCAAGAAGATGTTGGGACGGACGCGGAAGATTGTAACGTTTTCTTATAATGATGCTCGGAATTCCCTCATGAGTCACGCTACAAACCCCAAACGATATGCCTTTCGTCACGGTGTGTGAAAAATAGTCTCCAGATGTAAGAGAAGCCCTCAAACATACAAACCCTCTTTCAACCTCCTTGTACAAACCCATACGAAGTTAGTTTTTTGAGGACGCCTCAAGGGCGAGCCGAATATTATGGTGTGCGCCCGTTTGACAAGAATTCCCAGAATTTCTTAATCATGTGTGGAATTTTTCCACGCATGCGTATTAGTATCATCTTAACATTCCCCAGGGAATTTGTTTTGATGATGTTTTTAGTCTGTTTATGGGAAATGGGTAACATACATGTGTATTACGATGACGAGATGGAGGTATTGAACTATGAATACTATACAGTGGATTCCAAATATTTGTATTACGCCCTTTTGGATAATTCGGGTTATTGCATAGAATTGCGAAATCCAAACCATTTACCATTCATTCCACTGTCTAAAACATCGCAGAATTGAATAACCCACATCTCAAACTTCGGCTTTTTGGATAGAATTACGGCAACTTACACCGAATAAAAAATACGCTAACACTTACAAAATGAGGCAAAAATCAACCATAATGTATGGACCTTGATTTTTTTTAAGGCAGTACCCTAATGCATAAAGATAATTTATGCAAATTGGTATGACGTCACAATGACGTCATCGACTACTTTAAGGCCACGCCTATTTTTAGAAAAAAAAGCTTATAAAGCTTAAATTCGACTGTTATTGATACTTTTCAGAAATGTGCATAATAGAGATTTGGAAAGATCTGCACGTGGATTTTATCACATCTTGTCAAACTGATTTTTTATTAATTTTTTTCCTGAAATATTAATTACCCCTTATGCTACCAACATTTGGGAGCACTAGATAGCATCCTTTTGCGGCGAGAGCGCACGAATTTCTTCCTTACAGGGTAAATTTCAAAATAAAACTTATCTTACCTGTTTTCGACGAACTGTTTTTTATAATAATGCATTAAAAATCAAGTTGCGGCGGTAGTAGTGACGTAATCCTCTTTAACACGTCGTAAAAAGACCAAAGTGATGTTTTTGAGGTCGAATTTGCATTCAGCATGTGCCAAAAGCCCCGTATACAATTTTTTTCTTATTTCTTCAAGAATAGGGAAAATATGGTGATTTTGCATATCTAATTAGCGGAATCTGATTTGATTACCTCTGGAACTCAATTATTCAGGATTATTCATCATTTCTGAACTAGATGTATAAATTTCATGACCATATTTCAAATCAACACATTATAAAACCCCTCCACACCAAGTTTTTTTTTCTTGTATCTTGTATGAATGCGGAGATATTGTAATCTTGCATATCTAATAGCTGATCAAGAGCATCCTCACACTCATGAGGGTTGACAATCGCGGCAAAGCCTAACGGTATCACCCCTGACAACTCAGCCACAGAATTCGGTTACACATGTATTAGGTGCGTGGCTTCTATTGTCGAAATCTCGGAAAGGCGACCATTAATATTCAAGAGCAAGATAGCAGTACCGGCATAGCGTTTCACAGTACTTTCAGCGTCCGGACGTCTTTATTTAGGTACCAAATTTAACAGTTGTCGGTTCTGTGGGTATAGGTAACCACGGCATCAACGTATACCGGCCTAGCATATTAAAAAAAAACACATTACCGTCACGCAAAGATTTTTAACCTCCTTTCGTTTCGTAAACCGTCGTTGCCTTCGAGAAGGGTCGTTGCCAGCCTAATTTTAGAACGCTCGTTGCCTTTTTAACGGGCGATGCCATTTCCGAGCGACCGATCTTGAATTACGAGTGCTCGCGGCATATTCGTGAAATTTTCGTGAATTCTCGGAACTCTTAGTATTGTGGGTAATCGCATCCCTCGAAGCATATGACTCTGGGCCTGGTTTTCTATCACCGCTCAAACCTTTTCTTATTCTACTTCTCTCGCAAATTGCGGAAGAACAGAAATGCGTTGTGTTGTTACCTTGGTTGTACTGATACGAGCAAGTGCCATACACGGGATAGTGCTCCATCAGCAGCAGCACTGCCACATAAAGAGCTAGCTGCCCTCCAAGTAAAGCACGCAACACAGATTGCGAGTCTTAACCCTATTCAGACCGGGGGGGGGGGGGCTTTTGAGGCCCGCGCCAACTTCGATGTCCTATAACACCAGAACGGCTTACGCTAGAGACACCAAATTTGGTGAGTTTTCCTAAAATATTGTTGGCAACAATTTCACGAAGTTTGACAAATTTTCCATTTTTTCGTGTTGCCATGGCAACCGTTTGTTGACAGGCTGTTTTGCCAAAAATCACTATTTTTGGTTCTAACAATGTATTTTTCACATTTATTTGCTATATTACTGCTATTTTGTTACATAAATAAAATCTTATATTATTTAGCATATCTTTCATAATTATATATGCATAAATTATGCTAATTTGATGACGTCATCAGCCCCAAATCCAAGATGGCGGACCGTATGGCCAGATCAAGAATAACAAGCTAATTATCCCTTAAAATTGGTAACTACCTGGTATTTTTTCATCAAAAACCATCTAAATAAATGAATTGAGTCTATTTCCATTGCCCTTTGTGATTATTTGTTGCAAAAAAAGTATTTTCAAAAATTCAAGGTGGTGGATATAATATGGCGGAGCCCAACTGGTATCTTAGATGTGCATGACGTCATTTTATGACGTCATTTTGACGTCATTGATGTTGCCATTAGCAACGCAAGTCGTAATAAACATTATAATTCTGTTATATGCACTTGTTGTTACATTTTTGTAGAATAACTTGAAGTTTTCTGAGAATACCCTTTTTTCATGGGTCCGGCCAATATAATCAAGTTGATGACGTCATAATTACGTCAACTTACGTCAACGTAACGTCAAACGTCAAATACTTTTCAGATATTATGTCGATATCATGTCCTAAAAATTTGGTGGCCCTATGGCACGTCGTTTTAGAGTTATAGGACTTCAAAGTGGAGGGCCTCAAAAGCCCCCCCCCCGGTCCAGGGATGACCAAAAAAGCCCGGTCTGAATAGGGTTAAGACAGATCTCCAGATTGCCCAAGTTAACATTGCTGATCTCAAGGAGAAAAATGCCACACTGACCAAAGCCAATCAAGAACTCAAATCTCCAGGTGAGCAGACAGAGGATGACGTTTCCCAGTTGCAATTGTTGACTGATCAGCTGAGATATGAGAACAGCTCCATGAGAGAAGTGATAGCTGCGGAGAAAGACAAAACTCAAAAGTTACAGACGGATCTAAACAGCGTCATTCTCCAGACTGAAAGGAAACTTCAGGATATATCTGACAGTCTGACAAAGAAGTGCCAGGATGCAGTTGGTCGCCTTGAATGACTGAAAAGATGTCAGGAGGAACAGGCACTGGTAGCACAGCCTGTTGTAATAGAAACTGAAAATGTCAACAAAGAGGACAGCAAAGAAAACGCCAACCCAGAAGCCCAAGTCAGCAAAAACAGCAAAGTCCCAAAGAAGCTTAAAGGCAGGGAAGAAGTGATGGGGTTATATGTATCCGTATTATATGTGAGCATCTTTGAACAGTCATGAACTGGCCGCTGTAGACAGTCATGTGGACATATCTATCTGCTTACGCTATATGGACCGATCAACGATTAACGAGTATGCTAGAGATGTGAAACTGCACAAGGTTATTATGCACAAGAGATGTGAAACTGCACAAAGTTACTATGTAACGTTATACGTATTGTCTATTTATGAGTAGTTTTTTTCTGAGCACAGATGACACATAGATAACAGTGTAGATTGTCAAGAGGATCTTATTTTCTAAAAGTGTGTGAGATGCAATTGTATTACAATAAGTGTTGTAGTAGACGTGGTAAGAAGTCCACATTATTGACAAGTGTTGTACATGTAGTTTTGAGACTTGGTAAGAAGTCCACAAGTATTGTAATGGACTGGATGAAAAGAGTATTGTTTGTTTTGCACTGATGTGTTGAGGAGAATGTTTGGAATATATAAATGATTGAAGACTTTTGAAATCAATTCTAAACTTGTACTTGACTCAATTAACCTTTTACTCAAATGGTGTTTATTATCAGTCTCTAGGTTTGTTTGTTTTTGTTTCTGTGTGTCGATTAACTTATCTTGTGACAAGGTCCTTTATAAGGGTAACTCAGTGCCAAGATGCAAAAGTACCTATGATCCCCTATTAGTAAGAATTACCCATCAAGAATACATAGTGTAAAAATAACAGCGGATTGAAGGCCTATTTGAGCTTTCATGAATCAACAAAGGTTCAAACAAACAAAGAAAAAACATTTTCCTTTATTGGTCCTTTAAAATGACCTACTTTAATTCTACACTATCAAAAGCTGACTGCACAAACCCCCTTGGTCACTCCGTTCCCTTCGCCGCAATACCACTAAGCTAAAATGAAATCCTAGCTAGCACGCTGGATACAGTAGACGTGAAACAGCTGCAGGCAGTCCACACTGTTTCTGTTTTTGTGCCAATATGGATCATAAGCAAGACGTCTGATGAGTAAAAGTCATTATTAACATTTCGTCATCCAGAGCACTTAACGTTAAATACTTGTTACATTTTACAGTCATGGCATGAAGCATTGGCCAACACAGGAAAATGGAGGCAATAACAAAAGAATTTCATTCATGGAAGTGATTAAATACATAGAAAAATGTTCTTACATTTCGGGCAAGTGAAAAGTTGGTTCGGGCAAGTAAATTTTTTATGTACTCGTCCGATAGGACAAGTGGATTTAAAAAAACAAACTTGTCTAACCCTGGTTGTATTTCTCCAGGGGTTGTTTGTGCTTTGATTCATATAACGTGAATATTGTCATTGAGAAAAATACATGTACAATATAGGATGAAAGCTAGAAAGTTAACACCTGTTGCTTTTGTGATCTTGAACCAGTTTAGCTCCATGAACAGTTGAGCTACTCTTCCACTTGTCGTGACAGAGGAGATATACACTATTCACAGTATTTACAGGTTCATTGTACCGGTGAACTCCCCTATAGCTCTTTTCAAGTATGTACAATGGTCAGTGTACCCATCCTTAGGATTGCAACCCTTCTCAGGAGCATGCATGTCGGATGACAGCCAGCATTTGACCTCTTGGACCAGAGGCCGGGTCACTAACCACTGGACTATGCATGCCACCAGGCGGGAAATTTGAACCTCTGACTTGTGCTACAGCCAAGCCATACTGACAGTTCCCGAATTTTTAAAATGGAGTAAACCCAGATATACATTTATTTAAGTCCACGACGGGTGCCGCCTTCCTAGACTGCAAGTGTTATATATCCTAATAGTAAATACTGTAAATGCATTTAAGTTCGCGGGGATTTAATTTCGCGGTAGCGGGGAAAATGACTTTTCGCGGTGGCTTTAATTTCGCGGTAACACCATAGACTGCAGTCTAATACCATAATAGAAAAATGTTCGCGGTGGTTTTAAGTTCGCGGTGAAGTGGTCACCGCGAACTTGAACGGCGAACATTTATCCACCGCGAACATTTCTACATTTAGTGATTTACAGTATACTAAGTCTCGTAATCAGGACACCACGTGATGATCTAAACTGGACAAGAGAGCGAGGAGACGAGAGAATAGCTGGATTCCAATTCCTCAATAATTATTCAATTCGCTTCGTTTACATAATACGGCAAGCAGAAAGATGAGTCTTAGCTTTGAGTTTGAACATGTTTCTGCATAAATGTTATTTAATAGGGGACAACAAGGGCGGTACGTTTGTCTTACACGTTGCCGAATTCTCGGGGAATATTAGTGACGCGATTTCTACGAAGACTATCGAGTTATCGCGGTGTTTGTACAATATTACAACGGCGTCACTGCGAGCAGATAAATGGCATCTGTGGGCGTCAATCCTGTCACCTCCGGATGTCTCCGTGCCTGCAACCAGAACTCCCCTGTATAAACAGCAAAGGTCCCTGTGGAAGACTGCTCAGGACTTCTTGCAGACCAAGAGGTAGTAAAGAAGACCTGAGGAAATCGGCTCCGTCCAATCCAACCCGTGAAAGACAACAGACTGTAGATTTCAAACGAAGGTAAAGTCATCCCTCTATTATGCAAATCTGCGCGTGACATGTGCATTCCTCACGAGCTGAAAGGTGGGAAACAACAACCGGGAATGAACAGAACCGTATCTACCGGTAACCTCATTAGAGTAACTATGTAGGCTTTTCATGACATCGGACTATTATGATTTGAATCCTCCGACGGCCATGTTGGCGGGTAATTGAATTAAGGTCGCAGAACACTGTATTTATGGGCGAACCCCGTGGACAAAAGTAGGTCGGGCACAAAATAGTACGTCGCGGTTCTGGAAAAGTCATTAAAATATTTTTGTGCACGTCAGCTAGTCGTAAAATGTAGTGGATACAAGAGGAATGCGTATATTTTAAGGCTGTATGACTTGGGTTACGATGTTTGTTTAGCTGGTTAGAATTTCGCGCACGAATGCTGTTCCAGCTACTTCCGTGTGTCGGCTGCAGTATGGTGACCTCCGCTGGGGGTTATTTCAAAATGTTCCTTCTTCTAAACACCGCCGGTCACGGCGCCGGGTAGGGGGTGACTTAATGGCGCGACTGTAGCTTAGACTTTAAGTTGCGGCCCGGCAAACTTGGTATGGTTGGAAAGGTTGCATAGCAAGGAATCGAAAGGTGCAAACCGCAAAATATTCGGATACTTCCTTCTCGAGATATTCTTGAGCATACGGGCTCTGTTTAGGTGCAACCGCTAGCGCCTTCTTCTAAACACCGCCGGTCACGGCGCCGGGTAGGGGGTGACTTAATGGCGCGACTGTAGCTTAGACTTTAAGTTGCGGCCCGGCAAACTTGGTATGGTTGGAAAGGTTGCATAGCAAGGAATCGAAAGGTGCAAACCGCAAAATATTCGAATACTTCCTTCTCGAGATATTCTTGAGTATACGGGCTCTGTTTATGCGCAACCGCTAGCGCCTTCTTCTAAACACTGCGGGTCACAGAGCCGGGTAGGGGGTGACTTAATGGCGCGACTGTAGCTTAGACTTTAAGTTGCGGCCCGGCAAACTTGGTATGGTTGGAAAGGTTGCATAGCAAGGAATCGAAAGGTGCAAACCGCAAAATATTCGGATACTTCCTTCTCGAGATATTCTTGAGCATATGGGCTCTGTTTAGGTGCAACCGCTAGCGCCTTCTTCTAAACACCGCCGGTCACGGCGCCGGGTAGGGGGTGACTTAATGGCGCGACTGTAGCTTAGACTTTAAGTTGCGGCCCGGCAAACTTGGTATGGTTGGAAAGGTTGCATAGCAAGGAATCGAAAGGTGCAAACCGCAAAATATTCGGATACTTCCTTCTCGAGATATTCTTGAGTATACGGGCTCTGTTTATGCGCAACCGCTAGCGCCTTCTTCTAAACACTGCCGGTCACAGAGCCGGGTAGGGGGTGACTTAATGGCGCGACTGTAGCTTAGACTTTAAGTTCCGGCCCGGCAAACTTGGTATGGTTGGAAAGGTTGCATAGCAAGGAATGGAAAGGTGCAAACCGCAAAATATTCGGATACTTCCTTCTCGAGATATTCTTGAGCATACGGGCTCTGTTTAGGTGCAACCGCTAGCGCCTTCTTCTAAACACCGCGGGTCACAGAGCCGGGTAGGGGGTGACTTAATGGCGCGACTGTAGCTTAGACTTTAAGTTGCGGCCCGGCAAACTTGGTATGGTTGGAAAGGTTGCATAGCAAGGAATCGAAAGGTGCAAACCGCAAAATATTCGGATACTTCCTTCTCGAGATATTCTTGAGTATACGGGCTCTGTTTATGCGCAACCGCTAGCGCCTTCTTCTAAACACCGCCGGTCACAGAGCCGGGTAGGGGGTGACTTAATGGCGCGACTGTAGCTTAGACTTTAAGTTCCGGCCCGGCAAACTTGGTATGGTTGGAAAGGTTGCATAGCAAGGAATCGAAAGGTGCAAACCGCAAAATATTCGGATACTTCCTTCTCGAGATATTCTTGAGCATACGGGCTCTGTTTAGGTGCAACCGCTAGCGCCTTCTTCTAAACACCGCCGGTCACGGCGCCGGGTAGGGGGTGACTTAATGGCGCGACTGTAGCTTAGACTTTAAGTTGCGGCCCGGCAAACTTGGTATGGTTGGAAAGGTTGCATAGCAAGGAATCGAAAGGTGCAAACCGCAAAATAGTCGGATACTTCCTTCTCGAGATATTCTTGAGCATACGGGCTCTGTTTAGGTGCAACCGCTAGCGCCTTCTTCTAAACACCGCCGGTCACGGCGCCGGGTAGGGGGTGACTTAATGGCGCGACTGTAGCTTAGACTTTAAGTTGCGGCCCGGCAAACTTGGTATGGTTGGAAAGGTTGCATAGCAAGGAATCGAAAGGTGCAAACCGCAAAATATTCGGATACTTCCTTCTCGAGATATTCTTGAGCATACGGGCTCTGTTTAGGTGCAACCGCTAGCGCCTTCTTCTAAACACCGCCGGTCACGGCGCCGGGTAGGGGGTGACTTAATGGCGCGACTGTAGCTTAGACTTTAAGTTGCGGCCCGGCAAACTTGGTATGGTTGGAAAGGTTGCATAGCAAGGAATCGAAAGGTGCAAACCGCAAAATATTCGGATACTTCCTTCTCGAGATATTCTTGAGTATACGGGCTCTGTTTATGCGCAACCGCTAGCGCCTTCTTCTAAACACTGCCGGTCACAGAGCCGGGTAGGGGGTGACTTAATGGCGCGACTGTAGCTTAGACTTTAAGTTCCGGCCCGGCAAACTTGGTATGGTTGGAAAGGTTGCATAGCAAGGAATCGAAAGGTGCAAACCGCAAAATATTCGGATACTTCCTTCTCGAGATATTCTTGAGCATACGGGCTCTGTTTAGGTGCAACCGCTAGCGCCTTCTTCTAAACACCGCCGGTCACGGCGCCGGGTAGGGGGTGACTTAATGGCGCGACTGTAGCTTAGACTTTAAGTTGCGGCCCGGCAAACTTGGTATGGTTGGAAAGGTTGCATAGCAAGGAATCGAAAGGTGCAAACCGCAAAATATTCGGATACTTCCTTCTCGAGATATTCTTGAGCATACGGGCTCTGTTTAGGTGCAACCGCTAGCGCCTTCTTCTAAACACCGCCGGTCACGGCGCCGGGTAGGGGGTGACTTAATGGCGCGACTGTAGCTTAGACTTTAAGTTGCGGCCCGGCAAACTTGGTATGGTTGGAAAGGTTGCATAGCAAGGAATGGAAAGGTGCAAACCGCAAAATATTCGGATACTTCCTTCTCGAGATATTCTTGAGCATACGGGCTCTGTTTAGGTGCAACCGCTAGCGCCTTCTTCTAAACACCGCCGGTCACGGCGCCGGGTAGGGGGTGACTTAATGGCGCGACTGTAGCTTAGACTTTAAGTTGCGGCCCGGCAAACTTGGTATGGTTGGAAAGGTTGCATAGCAAGGAATCGAAAGGTGCAAACCGCAAAATATTCGGATACTTCCTTCTCGAGATATTCTTGAGTATACGGGCTCTGTTTATGCGCAACCGCTAGCGCCTTCTTCTAAACACTGCCGGTCACAGAGCCGGGTAGGGGGTGACTTAATGGCGCGACTGTAGCTTAGACTTTAAGTTGCGGCCCGGCAAACTTGGTATGGTTGGAAAGGTTGCATAGCAAGGAATCGAAAGGTGCAAACCGCAAAATATTCGGATACTTCCTTCTCGAGATATTCTTGAGCATACGGGCTCTGTTTAGGTGCAACCGCTAGCGCCTTCTTCTAAACACCGCCGGTCACGGCGCCGGGTAGGGGGTGACTTAATGGCGCGACTGTAGCTTAGACTTTAAGTTGCGGCCCGGCAAACTTGGTATGGTTGGAAAGGTTGCATAGCAAGGAATCGAAAGGTGCAAACCGCAAAATATTCGGATACTTCCTTCTCGAGATATTCTTGAGCATACGGGCTCTGTTTAGGTGCAACCGCTAGCGCCTTCTTCTAAACACCGCCGGTCACGGCGCCGGGTAGGGGGTGACTTAATGGCGCGACTGTAGCTTAGACTTTAAGTTGCGGCCCGGCAAACTTGGTATGGTTGGAAAGGTTGCATAGCAAGGAATCGAAAGGTGCAAACCGCAAAATATTCGGATACTTCCTTCTCGAGATATTCTTGAGTATACGGGCTCTGTTTATGCGCAACCGCTAGCGCCTTCTTCTAAACACTGCCGGTCACAGAGCCGGGTAGGGGGTGACTTAATGGCGCGACTGTAGCTTAGACTTTAAGTTCCGGCCCGGCAAACTTGGTATGGTTGGAAAGGTTGCATAGCAAGGAATCGAAAGGTGCAAACCGCAAAATATTCGGATACTTCCTTCTCGAGATATTCTTGAGCATACGGGCTCTGTTTAGGTGCAACCGCTAGCGCCTTCTTCTAAACACCGCCGGTCACGGCGCCGGGTAGGGGGTGACTTAATGGCGCGACTGTAGCTTAGACTTTAAGTTGCGGCCGGCAAACTTGGTATGGTTGGAAAGGTTGCATAGCAAGGAATCGAAAGGTGCAAACCGCAAAATATTCGAATACTTCCTTCTCGAGATATTCTTGAGTATACGGGCTCTGTTTATGCGCAACCGCTAGCGCCTTCTTCTAAACACTGCGGGTCACAGAGCCGGGTAGGGGGTGACTTAATGGCGCGACTGTAGCTTAGACTTTAAGTTGCGGCCCGGCAAACTTGGTATGGTTGGAAAGGTTGCATAGCAAGGAATCGAAAGGTGCAAACCGCAAAATATTCGGATACTTCCTTCTCGAGATATTCTTGAGCATACGGGCTCTGTTTAGGTGCAACCGCTAGCGCCTTCTTCTAAACACCGCCGGTCACGGCGCCGGGTAGGGGGTGACTTAATGGCGCGACTGTAGCTTAGACTTTAAGTTGCGGCCCGGCAAACTTGGTATGGTTGGAAAGGTTGCATAGCAAGGAATCGAAAGGTGCAAACCGCAAAATATTCGGATACTTCCTTCTCGAGATATTCTTGAGTATACGGGCTCTGTTTATGCGCAACCGCTAGCGCCTTCTTCTAAACACTGCCGGTCACAGAGCCGGGTAGGGGGTGACTTAATGGCGCGACTGTAGCTTAGACTTTAAGTTCCGGCCCGGCAAACTTGGTATGGTTGGAAAGGTTGCATAGCAAGGAATCGAAAGGTGCAAACCGCAAAATATTCGGATACTTCCTTCTCGAGATATTCTTGAGCATACGGGCTCTGTTTAGGTGCAACCGCTAGCGCCTTCTTCTAAACACCGCGGGTCACAGAGCCGGGTAGGGGGTGACTTAATGGCGCGACTGTAGCTTAGACTTTAAGTTGCGGCCCGGCAAACTTGGTATGGTTGGAAAGGTTGCATAGCAAGGAATCGAAAGGTGCAAACCGCAAAATATTCGGATACTTCCTTCTCGAGATATTCTTGAGTATACGGGCTCTGTTTATGCGCAACCGCTAGCGCCTTCTTCTAAACACCGCCGGTCACAGAGCCGGGTAGGGGGTGACTTAATGGCGCGACTGTAGCTTAGACTTTAAGTTCCGGCCCGGCAAACTTGGTATGGTTGGAAAGGTTGCATAGCAAGGAATCGAAAGGTGCAAACCGCAAAATATTCGGATACTTCCTTCTCGAGATATTCTTGAGCATACGGGCTCTGTTTAGGTGCAACCGCTAGCGCCTTCTTCTAAACACCGCCGGTCACGGCGCCGGGTAGGGGGTGACTTAATGGCGCGACTGTAGCTTAGACTTTAAGTTCCGGCCCGGCAAACTTGGTATGGTTGGAAAGGTTGCATAGCAAGGAATCGAAAGGTGCAAACCGCAAAATATTCGGATACTTCCTTCTCGAGATATTCTTGAGCATACGGGCTCTGTTTAGGTGCAACCGCTAGCGCCTTCTTCTAAACACCGCCGGTCACGGCGCCGGGTAGGGGGTGACTTAATGGCGCGACTGTAGCTTAGACTTTAAGTTGCGGCCCGGCAAACTTGGTATGGTTGGAAAGGTTGCATAGCAAGGAATCGAAAGGTGCAAACCGCAAAATATTCGGATACTTCCTTCTCGAGATATTCTTGAGCATACGGGCTCTGTTTAGGTGCAACCGCTAGCGCCTTCTTCTAAACACCGCCGGTCACGGCGCCGGGTAGGGGGTGACTTAATGGCGCGACTGTAGCTTAGACTTTAAGTTGCGGCCCGGCAAACTTGGTATGGTTGGAAAGGTTGCATAGCAAGGAATCGAAAGGTGCAAACCGCAAAATATTCGGATACTTCCTTCTCGAGATATTCTTGAGCATACGGGCTCTGTTTAGGTGCAACCGCTAGCGCCTTCTTCTAAACACCGCCGGTCACGGCGCCGGGTAGGGGGTGACTTAATGGCGCGACTGTAGCTTAGACTTTAAGTTGCGGCCCGGCAAACTTGGTATGGTTGGAAAGGTTGCATAGCAAGGAATCGAAAGGTGCAAACCGCAAAATATTCGGATACTTCCTTCTCGAGATATTCTTGAGTATACGGGCTCTGTTTATGCGCAACCGCTAGCGCCTTCTTCTAAACACGCCGGTCACAGAGCCGGGTAGGGGGTGACTTAATGGCGCGACTGTAGCTTAGACTTTAAGTTCCGGCCCGGCAAACTTGGTATGGTTGGAAAGGTTGCATAGCAAGGAATCGAAAGGTGCAAACCGCAAAATATTCGGATACTTCCTTCTCGAGATATTCTTGAGCATACGGGCTCTGTTTAGGTGCAACCGCTAGCGCCTTCTTCTAAACACCGCCGGTCACGGCGCCGGGTAGGGGGTGACTTAATGGCGCGACTGTAGCTTAGACTTTAAGTTGCGGCCCGGCAAACTTGGTATGGTTGGAAAGGTTGCATAGCAAGGAATCGAAAGGTGCAAACCGCAAAATATTCGGATACTTCCTTCTCGAGATATTCTTGAGCATACGGGCTCTGTTTAGGTGCAACCGCTAGCGCCTTCTTCTAAACACCGCCGGTCACGGCGCCGGGTAGGGGGTGACTTAATGGCGCGACTGTAGCTTAGACTTTAAGTTGCGGCCCGGCAAACTTGGTATGGTTGGAAAGGTTGCATAGCAAGGAATCGAAAGGTGCAAACCGCAAAATATTCGGATACTTCCTTCTCGAGATATTCTTGAGCATACGGGCTCTGTTTAGGTGCAACCGCTAGCGCCTTCTTCTAAACACCGCCGGTCACGGCGCGGGTAGGGGGTGACTTAATGGCGCGACTGTAGCTTAGACTTTAAGTTGCGGCCCGGCAAACTTGGTATGGTTGGAAAGGTTGCATAGCAAGGAATCGAAAGGTGCAAACCGCAAAATATTCGGATACTTCCTTCTCGAGATATTCTTGAGTATACGGGCTCTGTTTAGGCGCAACCGCTAGCGCCTTCTTCTAAACACCGCCGGTCACAGAGCCGGGTAGGGGGTGACTTAATGGCGCGACTGTAGCTTAGACTTTAAGTTGCGGCCCGGCAAACTTGGTATGGTTGGAAAGGTTGCATAGCAAGGAATCGAAAGGTGCAAACCGCAAAATATTCGGATACTTCCTTCTCGAGATATTCTTGAGCATACGGGCTCTGTTTAGGTGCAACCGCTAGCGCCTTCTTCTAAACACCGCCGGTCACGGCGCCGGGTAGGGGGTGACTTAATGGCGCGACTGTAGCTTAGACTTTAAGTTGCGGCCCGGCAAACTTGGTATGGTTGGAAAGGTTGCATAGCAAGGAATCGAAAGGTGCAAACCGCAAAATATTCGGATACTTCCTTCTCGAGATATTCTTGAGCATACGGGCTCTGTTTAGGTGCAACCGCTAGCGCCTTCTTCTAAACACCGCCGGTCACGGCGCCGGGTAGGGGGTGACTTAATGGCGCGACTGTAGCTTAGACTTTAAGTTGCGGCCCGGCAAACTTGGTATGGTTGGAAAGGTTGCATAGCAAGGAATCGAAAGGTGCAAACCGCAAAATATTCGGATACTTCCTTCTCGAGATATTCTTGAGTATACGGGCTCTGTTTAGGCGCAACCGCTAGCGCCTTCTTCTAAACACCGCCGGTCACGGAGCCGGGTAGGGGGTGACTTAATGGCGCGACTGTAGCTTAGACTTTAAGTTCCGGCCCGGCAAACTTGGTATGGTTGGAAAGGTTGCATAGCAAGGAATCGAAAGGTGCAAACCGCAAAATATTCGGATACTTCCTTCTCGAGATATTCTTGAGCATACGGGCTCTGTTTAGGTGCAACCGCTAGCGCCTTCTTCTAAACACCGCCGGTCACGGCGCGGGTAGGGGGTGACTTAATGGCGCGACTGTAGCTTAGACTTTAAGTTGCGGCCCGGCAAACTTGGTATGGTTGGAAAGGTTGCATAGCAAGGAATCGAAAGGTGCAAACCGCAAAATATTCGGATACTTCCTTCTCGAGATATTCTTGAGTATACGGGCTCTGTTTAGGCGCAACCGCTAGCGCCTTCTTCTAAACACCGCCGGTCACGGCGCCGGGTAGGGGGTGACTTAATGGCGCGACTGTAGCTTAGACTTTAAGTTGCGGCCCGGCAAACTTGGTATGGTTGGAAAGGTTGCATAGCAAGGAATCGAAAGGTGCAAACCGCAAAATATTCGGATACTTCCTTCTCGAGATATTCTTGAGCATACGGGCTCTGTTTAGGCGCAACCGCTAGCGCCTTCTTCTAAACACCGCCGGTCACGGCGCCGGGTAGGGGGTGACTTAATGGCGCGACTGTAGCTTAGACTTTAAGTTGCGGCCCGGCAAACTTGGTATGGTTGGAAAGGTTGCATAGCAAGGAATCGAAAGGTGCAAACCGCAAAATATTCGGATACTTCCTTCTCGAGATATTCTTGAGTATACGGGCTGTTTAGGCGCAACCGCTAGCGCCTTCTTCTAAACACCGCCGGTCACAGAGCCGGGTAGGGGGTGACTTAATGGCGCGACTGTAGCTTAGACTTTAAGTTCCGGCCCGGCAAACTTGGTATGGTTGGAAAGGTTGCATAGCAAGGAATCGAAAGGTGCAAACCGCAAAATATTCGGATACTTCCTTCTCGAGATATTCTTGAGCATACGGGCTCTGTTTAGGTGCAACCGCTAGCGCCTTCTTCTAAACACCGCCGGTCACAGAGCCGGGTAGGGGGTGACTTAATGGCGCGACTGTAGCTTAGACTTTAAGTTGCGGCCCGGCAAACTTGGTATGGTTGGAAAGGTTGCATAGCAAGGAATCGAAAGGTGCAAACCGCAAAATATTCGGATACTTCCTTCTCGAGATATTCTTGAGCATACGGGCTCTGTTTAGGCGCAACCGCTAGCGCCTTCTTCTAAACACCGCCGGTCACAGGCCGGGTAGGGGGTGACTTAATGGCGCGACTGTAGCTTAGACTTTAAGTTCCGGCCCGGCAAACTTGGTATGGTTGGAAAGGTTGCATAGCAAGGAATCGAAAGGTGCAAACCGCAAAATATTCGGATACTTCCTTCTCGAGATATTCTTGAGCATACGGGCTCTGTTTAGGTGCAACCGCTAGCGCCTTCTTCTAAACACCGCCGGTCACGGCGCCGGGTAGGGGGTGACTTAATGGCGCGACTGTAGCTTAGACTTTAAGTTGCGGCCCGGCAAACTTGGTATGGTTGGAAAGGTTGCATAGCAAGGAATCGAAAGGTGCAAACCGCAAAATATTCGGATACTTCCTTCTCGAGATATTCTTGAGCATACGGGCTCTGTTTAGGCGCAACCGCTAGCGCCTTCTTCTAAACACCGCCGGTCACAGAGCCGGGTAGGGGGTGACTTAATGGCGCGACTGTAGCTTAGACTTTAAGTTGCGGCCCGGCAAACTTGGTATGGTTGGAAAGGTTGCATAGCAAGGAATCGAAAGGTGCAAACCGCAAAATATTCGGATACTTCCTTCTCGAGATATTCTTGAGCATACGGGCTCTGTTTAGGTGCAACCGCTAGCGCCTTCTTCTAAACACCGCCGGTCACGGCGCCGGGTAGGGGGTGACTTAATGGCGCGACTGTAGCTTAGACTTTAAGTTGCGGCCCGGCAAACTTGGTATGGTTGGAAAGGTTGCATAGCAAGGAATCGAAAGGTGCAAACCGCAAAATATTCGGATACTTCCTTCTCGAGATATTCTTGAGCATACGGGCTCTGTTTAGGTGCAACCGCTAGCGCCTTCTTCTAAACACCGCCGGTCACGGCGCCGGGTAGGGGGTGACTTAATGGCGCGACTGTAGCTTAGACTTTAAGTTGCGGCCCGGCAAACTTGGTATGGTTGGAAAGGTTGCATAGCAAGGAATCGAAAGGTGCAAACCGCAAAATATTCGGATACTTCCTTCTCGAGATATTCTTGAGTATACGGGCTCTGTTTAGGCGCAACCGCTAGCGCCTTCTTCTAAACACCGCCGGTCACGGACGGGTAGGGGGTGACTTAATGGCGCGACTGTAGCTTAGACTTTAAGTTGCGGCCCGGCAAACTTGGTATGGTTGGAAAGGTTGCATAGCAAGGAATCGAAAGGTGCAAACCGCAAAATATTCGGATACTTCCTTCTCGAGATATTCTTGAGCATACGGGCTCTGTTTAGGCGCAACCGCTAGCGCCTTCTTCTAAACACCGCCGGTCACGGCGCCGGGTAGGGGGTGACTTAATGGCGCGACTGTAGCTTAGACTTTAAGTTGCGGCCCGGCAAACTTGGTATGGTTGGAAAGGTTGCATAGCAAGGAATCGAAAGGTGCAAACCGCAAAATATTCGGATACTTCCTTCTCGAGATATTCTTGAGCATACGGGCTCTGTTTAGGCGCAACCGCTAGCGCCTTCTTCTAAACACCGCCGGTCACGGAGCCGGGTAGGGGGTGACTTAATGGCGCGACTGTAGCTTAGACTTTAAGTTCCGGCCCGGCAAACTTGGTATGGTTGGAAAGGTTGCATAGCAAGGAATCGAAAGGTGCAAACCGCAAAATATTCGGATACTTCCTTCTCGAGATATTCTTGAGCATACGGGCTCTGTTTAGGTGCAACCGCTAGCGCCTTCTTCTAAACACCGCCGGTCACAGAGCCGGGTAGGGGGTGACTTAATGGCGCGACTGTAGCTTAGACTTTAAGTTGCGGCCCGGCAAACTTGGTATGGTTGGAAAGGTTGCATAGCAAGGAATCGAAAGGTGCAAACCGCAAAATATTCGGATACTTCCTTCTCGAGATATTCTTGAGCATACGGGCTCTGTTTAGGCGCAACCGCTAGCGCCTTCTTCTAAACACCGCCGGTCACGGAGCCGGGTAGGGGGTGACTTAATGGCGCGACTGTAGCTTAGACTTTAAGTTCCGGCCCGGCAAACTTGGTATGGTTGGAAAGGTTGCATAGCAAGGAATCGAAAGGTGCAAACCGCAAAATATTCGGATACTTCCTTCTCGAGATATTCTTGAGCATACGGGCTCTGTTTAGGCGCAACCGCTAGCGCCTTCTTCTAAACACCGCCGGTCACGGCGCCGGGTAGGGGGTGACTTAATGGCGCGACTGTAGCTTAGACTTTAAGTTGCGGCCCGGCAAACTTGGTATGGTTGGAAAGGTTGCATAGCAAGGAATCGAAAGGTGCAAACCGCAAAATATTCGGATACTTCCTTCTCGAGATATTCTTGAGCATACGGGCTCTGTTTAGGCGCAACCGCTAGCGCCTTCTTCTAAACACCGCCGGTCACGGCGCCGGGGTAGGGGGTGACTTAATGGCGCGACTGTAGCTTAGACTTTAAGTTCCGGCCCGGCAAACTTGGTATGGTTGGAAAGGTTGCATAGCAAGGAATCGAAAGGTGCAAACCGCAAAATATTCGGATACTTCCTTCTCGAGATATTCTTGAGCATACGGGCTCTGTTTAGGCGCAACCGCTAGCGCCTTCTTCTAAACACCGCCGGTCACGGCGCCGGGTAGGGGGTGACTTAATGGCGCGACTGTAGCTTAGACTTTAAGTTGCGGCCCGGCAAACTTGGTATGGTTGGAAAGGTTGCATAGCAAGGAATCGAAAGGTGCAAACCGCAAAATATTCGGATACTTCCTTCTCGAGATATTCTTGAGCATACGGGCTCTGTTTAGGCGCAACCGCTAGCGCCTTCTTCTAAACACCGCCGGTCACGGCGGGTAGGGGGTGACTTAATGGCGCGACTGTAGCTTAGACTTTAAGTTCCGGCCCGGCAAACTTGGTATGGTTGGAAAGGTTGCATAGCAAGGAATCGAAAGGTGCAAACCGCAAAATATTCGGATACTTCCTTCTCGAGATATTCTTGAGCATACGGGCTCTGTTAGGCGCAACCGCTAGCGCCTTCTTCTAAACACCGCCGGTCACGGCGCCGGGTAGGGGGTGACTTAATGGCGCGACTGTAGCTTAGACTTTAAGTTGCGGCCCGCAAACTTGGTATGGTTGGAAAGGTTGCATAGCAAGGAATCGAAAGGTGCAAACCGCAAAATATTCGGATACTTCCTTCTCGAGATATTGAGCATACGGGCTGTTTAGGTGCAACCGCTAGCGCCTTCTTCTAAACACCGCCGGTCACGGCGCGGGTAGGGGGTGACTTAATGGCGCGACTGTAGCTTAGACTTTAAGTTGCGGCCCGGCAAACTTGGTATGGTTGGAAAGGTTGCATAGCAAGGAATCGAAAGGTGCAAACCGCAAAATATTCGGATACTTCCTTCTCGAGATATTCTTGAGCATACGGGCTCTGTTTAGGCGCAACCGCTAGCGCCTTCTTCTAAACACCGCCGGTCACGGCGCCGGGTAGGGGGTGACTTAATGGCGCGACTGTAGCTTAGACTTTAAGTTGCGGCCCGGCAAACTTGGTATGGTTGGAAAGGTTGCATAGCAAGGAATCGAAAGGTGCAAACCGCAAAATATTCGGATACTTCCTTCTCGAGATATTCTTGAGTATACGGGCTCTGTTTAGGCGCAACCGCTAGCGCCTTCTTCTAAACACGCCGGTCACGGAGCCGGGTAGGGGGTGACTTAATGGCGCGACTGTAGCTTAGACTTTAAGTTGCGGCCCGGCAAACTTGGTATGGTTGGAAAGGTTGCATAGCAAGGAATCGAAAGGTGCAAACCGCAAAATATTCGGATACTTCCTTCTCGAGATATTCTTGAGCATACGGGCTCTGTTTAGGTGCAACCGCTAGCGCCTTTCTAAACACCGCCGGTCACGGCGCCGGGTAGGGGGTGACTTAATGGCGCGACTGTAGCTTAGACTTTAAGTTGCGGCCCGGCAAACTTGGTATGGTTGGAAAGGTTGCATAGCAAGGAATCGAAAGGTGCAAACCGCAAAATATTCGGATACTTCCTTCTCGAGATATTCTTGAGCATACGGGCTCTGTTTAGGTGCAACCGCTAGCGCCTTCTTCTAAACACCGCCGGTCACGGCGCGGGTAGGGGGTGACTTAATGGCGCGACTGTAGCTTAGACTTTAAGTTGCGGCCCGGCAAACTTGGTATGGTTGGAAAGGTTGCATAGCAAGGAATCGAAAGGTGCAAACCGCAAAATATTCGGATACTTCCTTCTCGAGATATTCTTGAGTATACGGGCTCTGTTTAGGCGCAACCGCTAGCGCCTTCTTCTAAAACCGCCGGTCACAGAGCCGGGTAGGGGGTGACTTAATGGCGCGACTGTAGCTTAGACTTTAAGTTCCGGCCCGGCAAACTTGGTATGGTTGGAAAGGTTGCATAGCAAGGAATCGAAAGGTGCAAACCGCAAAATATTCGGATACTTCCTTCTCGAGATATTCTTGAGCATACGGGCTCTGTTTAGGCGCAACCGCTAGCGCCTTCTTCTAAACACCGCCGGTCACGGCGCCGGGTAGGGGGTGACTTAATGGCGCGACTGTAGCTTAGACTTTAAGTTGCGGCCCGGCAAACTTGGTATGGTTGGAAAGGTTGCATAGCAAGGAATCGAAAGGTGCAAACCGCAAAATATTCGGATACTTCCTTCTCGAGATATTCTTGAGTATACGGGCTGTTTAGGCGCAACCGCTAGCGCCTTCTTCTAAACACCGCCGGTCACGGCCGGGTAGGGGGTGACTTAATGGCGCGACTGTAGCTTAGACTTTAAGTTGCGGCCCGGCAAACTTGGTATGGTTGGAAAGGTTGCATAGCAAGGAATCGAAAGGTGCAAACCGCAAAATATTCGGATACTTCCTTCTCGAGATATTCTTGAGCATACGGGCTCTGTTTAGGTGCAACCGCTAGCGCCTTCTTCTAAACACCGCCGGTCACGGCGCCGGGTAGGGGGTGACTTAATGGCGCGACTGTAGCTTAGACTTTAAGTTGCGGCCCGGCAAACTTGGTATGGTTGGAAAGGTTGCATAGCAAGGAATCGAAAGGTGCAAACCGCAAAATATTCGGATACTTCCTTCTCGAGATATTCTTGAGTATACGGGCTCTGTTTAGGCGCAACCGCTAGCGCTTCTTCTAAACACCGCCGGTCACGGAGCCGGGTAGGGGGTGACTTAATGGCGCGACTGTAGCTTAGACTTTAAGTTCCGGCCCGGCAAACTTGGTATGGTTGGAAAGGTTGCATAGCAAGGAATCGAAAGGTGCAAACCGCAAAATATTCGGATACTTCCTTCTCGAGATATTCTTGAGCATACGGGCTCTGTTTAGGCGCAACCGCTAGCGCCTTCTTCTAAACACCGCCGGTCACGGCGGGTAGGGGGTGACTTAATGGCGCGACTGTAGCTTAGACTTTAAGTTGCGGCCCGGCAAACTTGGTATGGTTGGAAAGGTTGCATAGCAAGGAATCGAAAGGTGCAAACCGCAAAATATTCGGATACTTCCTTCTCGAGATATTCTTGAGTATACGGGCTCTGTTTAGGCGCAACCGCTAGCGCCTTCTTCTAAACACCGCCGGTCACGGGCCGGGTAGGGGGTGACTTAATGGCGCGACTGTAGCTTAGACTTTAAGTTCCGGCCCGGCAAACTTGGTATGGTTGGAAAGGTTGCATAGCAAGGAATCGAAAGGTGCAAACCGCAAAATATTCGGATACTTCCTTCTCGAGATATTCTTGAGCATACGGGCTCTGTTTAGGCGCAACCGCTAGCGCCTTCTTCTAAACACCGCCGGTCACGGCGCCGGGTAGGGGGTGACTTAATGGCGCGACTGTAGCTTAGACTTTAAGTTGCGGCCCGGCAAACTTGGTATGGTTGGAAAGGTTGCATAGCAAGGAATCGAAAGGTGCAAACCGCAAAATATTCGGATACTTCCTTCTCGAGATATTCTTGAGCATACGGGCTCTGTTTAGGCGCAACCGCTAGCGCCTTCTTCTAACACCGCCGGTCACGGCGCCGGGTAGGGGGTGACTTAATGGCGCGACTGTAGCTTAGACTTTAAGTTGCGGCCCGGCAAACTTGGTATGGTTGGAAAGGTTGCATAGCAAGGAATCGAAAGGTGCAAACCGCAAAATATTCGGATACTTCCTTCTCGAGATATTCTTGAGCATACGGGCTCTGTTTAGGCGCAACCGCTAGCGCCTTCTTCTAAACACCGCCGGTCACGGCGCGGGTAGGGGGTGACTTAATGGCGCGACTGTAGCTTAGACTTTAAGTTGCGGCCCGGCAAACTTGGTATGGTTGGAAAGGTTGCATAGCAAGGAATCGAAAGGTGCAAACCGCAAAATATTCGGATACTTCCTTCTCGAGATATTCTTGAGTATACGGGCTCTGTTAGGCGCAACCGCTAGCGCCTTCTTAAAACACCGCCGGTCACGGAGCCGGGTAGGGGGTGACTTAATGGCGCGACTGTAGCTTAGACTTTAAGTTCCGGCCCGGCAAACTGGTATGGTTGGAAAGGTTGCATAGCAAGGAATCGAAAGGTGCAAACCGCAAAATATTCGGATACTTCCTTCTCGAGATATTCTTGAGCATACGGGCTCTGTTTAGGCGCAACCGCTAGCGCCTTCTTCTAAACACCGCCGGTCACGGCGCCGGGTAGGGGGTGACTTAATGGCGCGACTGTAGCTTAGACTTTAAGTTGCGGCCGGCAAACTTGGTATGGTTGGAAAGGTTGCATAGCAAGGAATCGAAAGGTGCAAACCGCAAAATATTCGGATACTTCCTTCTCGAGATATTCTTGAGCATACGGGCTCTGTTTAGGCGCAACCGCTAGCGCCTTCTTCTAAACACCGCCGGTCACGGGCCGGGTAGGGGGTGACTTAATGGCGCGACTGTAGCTTAGACTTTAAGTTCCGGCCCGGCAAACTTGGTATGGTTGGAAAGGTTGCATAGCAAGGAATCGAAAGGTGCAAACCGCAAAATATTCGGATACTTCCTTCTCGAGATATTCTTGAGCATACGGGCTCTGTTTAGGTGCAACCGCTAGCGCCTTCTTCTAAACACCGCCGGTCACGGCGCGGGTAGGGGGTGACTTAATGGCGCGACTGTAGCTTAGACTTTAAGTTGCGGCCCGGCAAACTTGGTATGGTTGGAAAGGTTGCATAGCAAGAATCGAAAGGTGCAAACCGCAAAATATTCGGATACTTCCTTCTCGAGATATTCTTGAGCATACGGGCTCTGTTTAGGCGCAACCGCTAGCGCCTTCTTCTAAACACCGCCGGTCACGGCCGGGTAGGGGGGTGACTTAATGGCGCGACTGTAGCTTAGACTTTAAGTTGCGGCCCGGCAAACTTGGTATGGTTGGAAAGGTTGCATAGCAAGGAATCGAAAGGTGCAAACCGCAAAATATTCGGATACTTCCTTCTCGAGATATTCTTGAGCATACGGGCTCTGTTTAGGCGCAACCGCTAGCGCCTTCTTCTAAACACCGCCGGTCACGGCGCCGGGTAGGGGGTGACTTAATGGCGCGACTGTAGCTTAGACTTTAAGTTGCGGCCCGGCAAACTTGGTATGGTTGGAAAGGTTGCATAGCAAGGAATCGAAAGGTGCAAACCGCAAAAATATTCGGATACTTCCTTCTCGAGATATTCTTGAGCATACGGGCTCTGTTTAGGTGCAACCGCTAGCGCCTTCTTCTAAACACCGCCGGTCACGGCGCCGGGTAGGGGGTGACTTAATGGCGCGACTGTAGCTTAGACTTTAAGTTGCGGCCCGGCAAACTTGGTATGGTTGGAAAGGTTGCATAGCAAGGAATCGAAAGGTGCAAACCGCAAAATATTCGGATACTTCCTTCTCGAGATATTCTTGAGTATACGGGCTCTGTTTAGGCGCAACCGCTAGCGCCTTCTTCTAAACACCGCCGGTCACGGCGCCGGGTAGGGGGTGACTTAATGGCGCGACTGTAGCTTAGACTTTAAGTTCCGGCCCGGCAAACTTGGTATGGTTGGAAAGGTTGCATAGCAAGGAATCGAAAGGTGCAAACCGCAAAATATTCGGATACTTCCTTCTCGAGATATTCTTGAGCATACGGGCTCTGTTTAGGCGCAACCGCTAGCGCCTTCTTCTAAACACCGCCGGTCACGGCGCCGGGTAGGGGGTGACTTAATGGCGCGACTGTAGCTTAGACTTTAAGTTGCGGCCCGGCAAACTTGGTATGGTTGGAAAGGTTGCATAGCAAGGAATCGAAAGGTGCAAACCGCAAAATATTCGGATACTTCCTTCTCGAGATATTCTTGAGCATACGGGCTCTGTTTAGGTGCAACCGCTAGCGCCTTCTTCTAAACACCGCCGGTCACGGCGCCGGGTAGGGGGGACTTAATGGCGCGACTGTAGCTTAGACTTTAAGTTGCGGCCCGGCAAACTTGGTATGGTTGGAAAGGTTGCATAGCAAGGAATCGAAAGGTGCAAACCGCAAAATATTCGGATACTTCCTTCTCGAGATATTCTTGAGCATACGGGCTCTGTTTAGGTGCAACCGCTAGCGCCTTCTTCTAACACACGCCGGTCACGGCGCGGGTAGGGGGTGACTTAATGGCGCGACTGTAGCTTAGACTTTAAGTTCCGGCCCGGCAAACTTGGTATGGTTGGAAAGGTTGCATAGCAAGGAATCGAAAGGTGCAAACCGCAAAATATTCGGATACTTCCTTCTCGAGATATTCTTGAGCATACGGGCTCTGTTTAGGCGCAACCGCTAGCGCTTCTAAACACCGCCGGTCACGGCGCCGGGTAGGGGGTGACTTAATGGCGCGACTGTAGCTTAGACTTTAAGTTCCGGCCGGCAAACTTGGTATGGTTGGAAAGGTTGCATAGCAAGGAATCGAAAGGTGCAAACCGCAAAATATTCGGATACTTCCTTCTCGAGATATTCTTGAGCATACGGGCTCTGTTTAGGCGCAACCGCTAGCGCCTTCTTCTAAACACCGCCGGTCACGGCGCGGGTAGGGGGTGACTTAATGGCGCGACTGTAGCTTAGACTTAAGTTGCGGCCCGGCAAACTTGGTATGGTTGGAAAGGTTGCATAGCAAGGAATCGAAAGGTGCAAACCGCAAAATATTCGGATACTTCCTTCTCGAGATATTCTTGAGCATACGGCTCTGTTTAGGTGCAACCGCTAGCGCCTTCTTCTAAACACCGCCGGTCACGGCGCCGGGTAGGGGGTGACTTAATGGCGCGACTGTAGCTTAGACTTTAAGTTGCGGCCCGGCAAATTGGTATGGTTGGAAAGGTTGCATAGCAAGGAATCGAAAGGTGCAAACCGCAAAATATTCGGATACTTCCTTCTCGAGATATTCTTGAGCATACGGGCTCTGTTTAGGTGCAACCGCTAGCGCCTTCTTAAACACCGCCGGTCACGGCGCGGGTAGGGGGTGACTTAATGGCGCGACTGTAGCTTAGACTTTAAGTTGCGGCCCGCAAACTTGGTATGGTTGGAAAGGTTGCATAGCAAGGAATCGAAAGGTGCAAACCGCAAAATATTCGGATACTTCCTTCTCGAGATATTCTTGAGATACGGGCTCTGTTTAGGTGCAACCGCTAGCCTTCTTCTAAACACCGCCGGTCACGGCGGGGTAGGGGGTGACTTAATGGCGCGACTGTAGCTTAGACTTTAGTTGCGGCGGCCCCAAACTTGGTATGGTTGGAAAGGTTGCATAGCAAGGAATCGAAAGGTGCAAACCGCAAAATATTCGGATACTTCCTTCTCGAGATATTCTTGAGCATACGGGCTCTGTTTAGGTGCAACCGCTAGCGCCTTCTTCTAAACACCGCCGGTCACGGCGCCGGGTAGGGGGTGACTTAATGGCGCGACTGTAGCTTAGACTTTAAGTGCGGCCCGGCAAACTTGGTATGGTTGGAAAGGTTGCATAGCAAGGAATCGAAAGGTGCAAACCGCAAAATATTCGGATACTTCCTTCTCGAGATATTCTTGAGTATACGGGCTCTGTTTATGCGCAACCGCTAGCGCCTTCTTCTAAACACCGCCGGTCACGGCCGGGTAGGGGGTGACTTAATGGCGCGACTGTAGCTTAGACTTTAAGTTGCGGCCCGGCAAACTTGGTATGGTTGGAAAGGTTGCATAGCAAGGAATCGAAAGGTGCAAACCGCAAAATATTCGGATACTTCCTTCTCGAGATATTCTTGAGCTACGGGCTCTGTTAGGTGCAACCGCTAGCGCCTTCTTCTAAACACCGCCGGTCACGGCGCCGGGTAGGGGGTGACTTAATGGCGCGACTGTAGCTTAGACTTTAAGTTGCGGCCGGCAAACTTGGTATGGTTGGAAAGGTTGCATAGCAAGGAATCGAAAGGTGCAAACCGCAAAATATTCGGATACTTCCTTCTCGAGATATCTTGAGCATACGGGCTCTGTTTAGGTGCAACCGCTAGCGCCTTCTTCTAAACACCGCCGGTCACGGCGCCGGTAGGGGGGACTTAATGGCGCGACTGTAGCTTAGACTTTAAGTTGCGGCCCGGCAAACTTGGTATGGTTGGAAAGGTTGCATAGCAAGGAATCGAAAGGTGCAAACCGCAAATATTCGGATACTTCCTTCTCGAGATATTCTTGAGTATACGGGCTCTGTTTAGGCGCAACCGCTAGCGCCTTCTTCTAAACACCGCCGGTCACGGCGCGGGTAGGGGGTGACTTAATGGCGCGACTGTAGCTTAGACTTTAAGTTGCGGCCCGGCAAACTTGGTATGGTTGGAAAGGTTGCATAGCAAGGAATCGAAAGGTGCAAACCGCAAAATATTCGGATACTTCCTTCTCGAGATATTCTTGAGTATACGGGCTCTGTTTAGGTGCAACCGCTAGCGCCTTCTTCTAAACACCGCCGGTCACGGCGCGGGTAGGGGGTGACTTAATGGCGCGACTGTAGCTTAGACTTTAAGTTGCGGCCCGGCAAACTTGGTATGGTTGGAAAGGTTGCATAGCAAGGAATCGAAAGGGCAAACCGCAAAATATTCGGATACTTCCTTCTCGAGATATTCTTGAGTATACGGGCTCTGTTTGCGCAACCGCTAGCGCTTTCAAACACCGCCGGTCACGAGCCGGGTAGGGGGTGACTTAAGGGCGCGACTGT